>UZAE01012087.1:0-57800 GCA_900617975.1 Rodentolepis nana
CAAAAATTTATACTTATAGAGGTGATGAAATAAGCTGAAAATTCACTTATAACTCTGTTATGTGGCACAAAAGTGTCCCGAATCAAATATAAGGAAGTTCATTTTCCACAATGAGGACAAAATGGTATTCTATTTTAAATTGGTAACATATTAAAGATAATTAGGAGCCAATTTTTTGGTTGTGAAAAATTTCTAAACCTTTATCTATTTTTGCTCCTACCCAAAGGTGGTGCTATATTTTTAGATATGTTGCCCAGATCCTGGGCAACGTATACTCATACGGCAAAAAAGTCTATTAACTGGCAGTTGACTTCTCACTTCAAGCTGCCATCACCCCACTGTATGCCATATTCTACCACTTCCACAGTAATTATTTTACCTTTTCTCTGGCTCTGTGTCTCTCTTTTACAACTGTAAACCACTCTTCTGTTCCCCATCCATCGACTTTCTGTTACTTTGACGTTCCTTCCATCTGTGAAGCCCGAAGTCAGCTAAAGGGCTAATGATAACTATCAAAACGCCTGCCATTTGAAATAAACATTTTTAGATATTAGGTTATTGTTAATTTTAAAATAACCTTTTAGAAGGGTAATGTATTGGAATGAATGACAGCCGAATTAAATTCGAGATTCGACATGTTTGCACATATTCTAACAAAATTGTGAGACTTTATGTTATCATTTACCCCACAAGCAATAGTTGGAGCATTAAATATCATTGGCACTGTAGGAGATGGAATAACTTTTTTCGTAAAAATATGGAAACTGCTGATAGAAGGTGCAATATCTGTATTAACAGAATATATATATATATATATATATATAATTAGTATTTTGCATATTAAAACGGTTATTTCAACCGATGTGCTCAAAACCATGTTGTAAATTATCGAAAAATCCCCCCAATTCTTGTGTAAATGTGTCACAATTAAAATAAGGCTCTATTCTTGGAATCCTGCCTAAACTATTTACATTCATACTTGTTAATTCATTTTATCTCTTACTAATTTTATTTTGCGATCAGAAACCATTCCGTGATTGCAAATTGTGAGGCATTTTGCATTACTGTAGGAAATAGCAAGAGGAGCAGAAGTACTAATTGCTGTATATAGTTCCCGATAAAAGGGCACACAAATTTTATATATCCGAATTGAGCGAAATTGCAGACAAATACGTCTGGAGGTAATAGCAGCAAGATCCTGCCAAGTGTGTGATGCATCCAAGACGTATGTTCTACATAGCAGTTTCGAAAGCACGCTATAATCGCTTTCAGATTATCATCATTGCAAATACGACATATGTAAAAAGGGGAAAATAAGGCATATCAGTTAAATTGAGGGTTGTTCTAAGCGACATGAAATACTCTTTAGAACCTATCTAACATTCAAATTACATAAATGTTGACTTGGTTTTAAGGTTTATAACTGGCACAAACCACTATCACCTTACAATCATATATCTTCTACATTTTCAAGTCCACTATAAATCACTCAGAATGTAATATATCTGAGAGAATTCTTTTTGAATTTTCTGTCAAAGTGTGTGCAAATGCATCAATCAATTAACACAGCCAGAATTTTTCTCTTCACTACGCGCAACAGCCGACAGCAAGCAATTCTGTGAGGAAAAGAGTAATCATTTTTAAAATAATTTTGCTGTAACCATTGATACATCTTGCGTGTGGTGAGTGAAAAATTTCCTCCGTTGTGTAAATAGTATGATAGGTAATTCGGTAGATAAAGCAAAGTGCAGAAAAGGGCAACACAGTAAGAACAATTAAAACAACATTAATTTCGCTTTATCACTTGAATCCTTTGGATAAATTTTAAAATCAACTGCTTGTTAAACTTGGCGTGAAAGGGAGAATCTTTATATCTTGATGCAAGTATAAAATCCTCTACAATTAAAAATACTTGTTTTCTTTAACATTTAAAGAAAATTACATTTATTTTTATGAAACAGTTGTAAATTACTTTCAATTTTTGATCTTAATTAGCCAAAATTGAGCAGCATTTTTAAGGCAATATTTTTAAATCAAAACCATAACTCTGAAATGTTTCAAATGAAATAGGACGCAAGAATATGAATTTTTCAGTTTTTGAGTCTGAAGGAACATCTTTCATGTTTGGGAACACAATGTTGTTAAACCAATAATTAACCGATCAGAGAAATTACTTTCCTTATAATACACAGTAGAAGTTCATAGATTTTTTTAAAAGTAAATGAGAATAAAGAATTTGCCAACCTTTTGACAAAATTAATAAATCGTTATTTTGGTATCCTTTATTTGGTAATGAAGAAACATTTAAAGATGATCGTCAGTGAAAATAACATGTTTCCTTGATGATGCATTGATAGCACAAGCAAATATTACAATCTGCTATTCTGATTGAATTTTTTGGAGGGGGGGGGGGAAATTCATTGATAGGGAGGAATTAAAGCCTATCGTTCCCATTACTGCCTCATCTACTAGGGTAAATTCCCTATATCGCAACCCATTATGCCAATTAATTGAATCATACTGTCATCTCTATTATTTGGTATGGACTGCGTGAAAATATTTACACTAATTTAGTGGAATAATTAAAAGTTATGTCTTCCCATAATCTCCAGTACCTTTGAGCCTCATAATCAATCTCGCTGTAATGATTTGTACTATGTAATCTTTAATACTTCATTGAATCTGCGCCACTGATGTAGTGTAAAAATGTAGCAAAACAGTTTGTGGACAATCATCATGTCAAATCCATTGGACTAAATTTAAAGTTTCACCTCTGCTAATATGAGTTAGAAATTGCTTAATGTCACTTGTCCATGGGAAAAATTCACCGCTGAAATATTTATGTGGCAGACATTTCATACTCATAAAACCGTAAAGTTAAACTAGAGATTCAGAGCGAAAAAATGCAGAGCTGCATTGAAAGAAGCAGGAATGTGAAAATTCGTATTTACTAAAACAATTTCTGGACGAGTTAATAGTGACTTTCGAAAAGTTTATCCATTTAGAGTAATGGCGAGGTTTTTCAGATTTAATTAATTGTTATTATATAGATTAAGTGCAAAATTAATACAAGAAAGGTTAAAATTAGTATTGAACATGAAATGAGAAATTAACTAACAAAGATCATTAATTGGTGTTAAAAATCTTAAAAAGTATAATCTTTGGCTTTCTGTAGTCAAAAATGTTATAATTTGGTAAATATTCAATTTGTCTTTGGTTCATTTTCACGAAGTATGAAATTTTAACATTAATAATGTGCATTTTTCTTCAAAACAACCCAGTAAATTTAAATATCCATAACATTTTATTGGGAAACATTTATATACGATATATATTTTGCTAACATACATTTAAATTGCTTTGATGACCTGTTTTAGTTCGTATTTCATTTTTAGTCTGCGGGTCTTTTGATCCAGGATGTTTTACTGGAAATACGAAAAAGACGAGTTAATAATAAATGAGATTTATCGGTTGATCAGAAAAATTGGCTGTGGCTCTTTTGGTGTTATATATCTGGGTGTAAATCAGAAAAACGGAGAGGTATTTTCTGTTCATAACTTTTTACCCGATAATATAGGAAGTTGCGGTTAAGGTGGAGAGGAATTCCGCTCGTCATAGACAGTTAGCATATGAAAGTAAGGTATACAGAATCTTAAATGGTGGAATTGGCATTCCTCGTTTAAGGTAATGTCTTAATTTTAAATTATGTCGTTTTATAAGGTGGTGTGGAAGTCAATATGATCACTATTTTCTCGTGATGGACTTACTTGGCCCAAGTCTTGAGGATTTATTTCTTTTCTGCGCTCGGCGTTTCACAACAAAAACAGTTCTCATGCTGGCTGATCAGATGCTTGCACGAGTAGAGTTCTTTCACAAAAGATGCTTCGTGCATAGGGATATTAAACCTGACAATTTCCTAATGGGAATTGGACGACATTGCAACAAACTTTACATCATTGATTATGGGCTGGCTAAACGCTATTGCACCTACAGGGGACGTCACATTGAGTACAGAGATGACAAGAATCTGACAGGAACTGCCAGATACGCCAGTATTAACGCTCACCTTGGAATTGAACAGTCTCGTAGAGATGACTTGGAGTCGCTTGGATATGTCCTCATGTATTTCAATCGTGGAAGTCTACCCTGGCAAGGATTAAAAGTGAGTAATTTGTGAAGAAATACCTTGTTTACTGCTTTTATTGTTCTATCGCTTTCTGCATGCAAAGAGGTTTTTTGCATGTATTTAAAATTTAATGTAATTTTTCGGTAACATTCTGTCTCTGCAAATGATAATTTATTCATCCGGTTTCTTTTAACCTCACATAATTCTTTTTATTATTCCGGAGTTACTTTTGGATGCGCTTTCATTTTTCGCGTGTTAGATACTCAGTGCTACTTTTCCACCTTGATGTAGTAAGCTTTCATTATCAGCCTTATACCATGTGATATAGCAAATGAAGCGATTTAATCTTCCCAATATTGTTACCTCTTGGTTGAATTCCACTGGACCGCATTTATATTTTTGTTCTTAATTTGATTTCTCCTTTGCTTTTAGGGTAATACTAAACGTCAAAAATATGAAAGGATTAGTGAAAAGAAGATTTCGACTCCGGTGGAGGCTTTGTGCAAGGGCTTTCCGGCTGAATTTGCAATGTACTTGAATTACTGTCGAAATCTTCGCTTTGAAGAGACTCCGGATTATCTCTACCTACGCCAATTATTCCGCATTCTATTCCGCACTCTCGGACACAAATTTGACTTCCTTTTTGATTGGACCCTGTTGAAGAGGCACACAGAAAAGCCCGGCACTTCTTCAGCCCAGCCTGTGAGCGGTCCATCAGATAATATTCTTGATCCTCCTAAGCTCCCACTTCAAGTGAATGAGGGTTTGGCTCAAAATGTCCTTGGATCCTCATCCGCTGCTGCTGCTGGTGGTGGTGGTGTTTCACAACTACAGCAGTGCGAAAATCCCAGTGCAGGAGTTCCTTCTAGCGCTAATCCCAAACCAGTGAATGCTATGTTGGATGATGCTATCCAGTCGTTTCTGGATGACCTTGGGGACTGAAGTAACAGGACCTTGAGCATGCTTTTCACAATTGTGAATAATTTCTGATGATGCGTATCAAATATATATTTTATCTCACTCTCTTCGACCCTAGTCTGTCTTTTTCCCTGTTTGGTTGCCTTGTTCTCTTGTTGATACATCTCGAACTACGTCTCATTTACTCAATCTTTTTGTAAGAAACCACCACTGGCTATATGGACTTCTCCTCCCTTCTTTTTCTGTATTAACGCATTGTCGAATGCCTGTGCGACTATAATATAATGTGTTACATTTTTTATACCAATGTGGTTTCTATAATGGTTTTGAATAGCACATAATGTCTGTTATTCCATTTTTAGATCTATTCTTGTTTGCTTTAACAAGTTATTGTTCATTCGCTAATTGCATGTGACCTCATGATGTGGACAATTGATCAAATCCCCTTGATAATTAGCTTCTACCTGATCAAGACAACTTTAGGGATGTGTTGTCTTAATTTTAGTATTGTAATAGTAATGTGTTTGCAGTTTTCAGCCTTGGTTTATGATGTTTTTGCAAGCCAAAACTTTATAAGCATTTTTCGTTCCATTTTGTTTTTCAAAGAGGAAAAATCACATTTGCCTACAAAATGTTGAAGATTGGTTGTACGGCTAGTTTAATTTCTTGAGGCTTTCAGAGTCAACTTCTTTTAAAGTAGAAAGTATTTGATATTATTGCCACTGTTAAAATATTTATCTATTTGTATCAAATGGCAGGCTTTATGATAGTTATCATCAGCCCTTTAGTTGACTTCGGGCTCAGCAGAGGCGAGGAACATCAAAGTCGTAAAAACTCGAGGTTAGTAACAGAAGAATGATTCACAGATGTAAAAGAGAGGCGCACAAAGGTAGAGAAAAGGTAAGTAAAGTGAGTACTGTGAAAGTGTTTGACCATGACATAAAATGGGGTCACTGTAGTTTGAAGTTAGAAGTTAGTTGCCGGTTTATAAACTTTTGCCGTGTGAGTATACGTTTGCTCAGGGCGCATCATGTTGAAGTACGTCTATCACGCACTCCCCATTGTTCAACTATCGTTTCAAGAGTGCCTTTATAACGATGGAAGTTGTCTTTACAATTAATCTGCAATAACTGGAACCAAATCAGAAGTTGATCTAATAGGAAGTTATATTGGGTGTCGTTTTCGCTTGGTAGCATCTTTAATTCATTGAATTGAAACATTTCTCTTTTTCTTTACGCAGAATCGCAACCAATAGATAGTCAATTTATATTTATCGACTTTTCTATAGGTGCAATTATATTTCGGTTCGTTTCAATAGATTCATAAGTGTTCATGATTTTGGTGTTTAAATGCGATCATTCCTGCACAGTAGGTTTATGAGAATTGGACATGTCACTTGTATTGGGTTGGCAACTAAGTCATTGCTGTTTTTGTTGACAGATTCACTCTATACTTTCTTTTGTTTTGTTAACGTGGCCAGAGCATCTAACCTATATTTTGTTCTTACTGTATGGGCTTCTAGGTTAATTAGTAAAAAATTTTTTTGTTTAGTTCTTTAGTTTTGTTTTTATCCCAATTTAAAAATGAAAGAACAGGACGTGCACTTCCGACACATTTTATTGTATTACTTCCGAAAAGGCAAGAACGCATCGCAAGCACAAAAGAAGTTATGTGCCGTATATGGAGATGAAGCCTTAAAAGAAAGGCAGTGTCGAAATTGGTTTGAAAGATTTCGTTCCGGTGATTTTTTACTGAAAAATTCGCAACGATCTGGCCGCTCAGTCGAAGTGGATGAAACCCATATCAAGGCCATTATCGATTCAAATCGCCACAGCACAACACGAGATATTGCAGAGAAGCTCAATGTGTCGCATACATGCATTGAAAAAAATTAAAAACCCTTGGTTATGTCAACAAACTTGATTTATGGATCCCTCACCAGTTAAAGGGAATTCGTTTGACGCAACGGATTAGCATCTGTGATTCGCTACTGAAACCCAATGAGAATGATCCATTTCTGAAGAACCTAGCTACTGGCGACGAAAAGTGGATAGTTTATAACAATGTTACTCGGAAGAGATCATGGGTGAAGCAAGATCAACTAGCCCAAACAGTATGAAAAGCAGAGATTCACCAAAAAAAAGATTATGCTGTCAGTCTGGTGGGATCACAAAGGAATTTTGTATTTTGAACTCATGCCGCAGAACCAAACGATAAATTCAAATGTGTATGTTGAAGAACTCGAAAAACTGAAGGATGCAATTGAAGATAAGCGGCCGGTATTATCAAATCGGAAGGGTGTTGTTTTCCATCATGATAACGCAAGGCCCCCGCACACATCTTTGGTTACTCGGCAAAAATTATTGGAACTGGGTTGGGATGTTTTGTTTTGTTTTGTCACACCCGCCATATAGCGCTGACCTTGCGCCTTCGGATTACCATTTGTTTCGTTCCATGCAAAACTCTTTAAATGGTCAAATTTGTAACAACGCGGATGATGTCGGATCACACCTAATTCAGTTTTTTAATAGCAAAGACCAGACATTTTACGAACGGGGAATTTTTACTCTGCCAGAACGATGGAAAAAGGTCATCAATAAGAACGGCCA
The DNA here is from genome assembly GCA_900617975.1 of Rodentolepis nana. Taxonomy (NCBI): domain Eukaryota; kingdom Metazoa; phylum Platyhelminthes; class Cestoda; order Cyclophyllidea; family Hymenolepididae; genus Rodentolepis; species Rodentolepis nana. The sequence continues at coordinate 7,654 of UZAE01012087.1, forward strand.
ATATCTAATTGAATAAAGTTATATTTTTAAACAAAAATTCCGAATTTGCCTTCTTATTTGAAATCGGCAATGACTTAGTTGCCAACCTAATAGTTCTGACTCAGTATGGAAGTGAGCAGTTGACTTATTTGCGCATGTCAAGTTTGACAAATTGAGTGTTTATTACTTCGTTCAAAATCTAGTGATGTTTTTGACTTCTCTTCATTTTGAAACGAACCAACCCCGACTTAATACGAAGTTGAGTTAGTTAAAGTACCTTTCAAGGGGGCTATTTGACCTCGTATGTTATTTAATTATCGTACAAAAAGTTAATCTAAAAATAGCTACTAACTCTGAACATTTATTTATATCAAATGGCAGGCATTTTGATAGTTATCAATTTACCTGACTTCGGGCTTCACAAAGAGGAGGAAGAACATCAAAGTGACAAAAATTGACTTCGGGCTTTACAGAGAAGAAGGAACATCAAAGTGACTAAGAGTCGAGAGGGGTGACAGAATAATGATTCACAGATGTAATAGAGACAGACAGACAAAAAGGCAGAGAAAAGGTAAGAGAGTACTGTGAAGGGGTCGAATATGGCATACAGTGGGGTGATGGTAGCTTGAAGTGAGAAGCCAACTGCCCGTTAATTGACTTTTTTGCCGTATGAGTATACGTTGCCCAGGGTGCACCACGTGGAGGTAAGTCTATCGCACACCCCTAACTGTGAACATCGAGCTTAGTTTACATTGTATACTTTTCTTAAAAGGTATTCTAAAAATGAGGATTATAGTTTTCATACATTACTTTAATTCAATTAGCTTATTGCTTTCTACTTAAAATGCTCTCTTTAAGTGTAAAAATAACGTACTCTCCTGAAATTTCGTGGTTTTACTGAAGTGAGACTAGTTTTTTACATCTGTTTTCTTCTAAACGGTCTTGGTTGGCGGGGAGACTAAGCCTGCAATTTCTTGAAACGTCAGTTAGACTGGGTATCATTTTGAACTTGACAATAGTTGCCTTTATAGATGCGCTAAATGTTTCATCTTCTAAGTAGACTGACTTTCTCGAAGGTATTTCACAGGGAGCTGCGTCGGTAGTTTATGGCTTTTACTCAGTAATTGCACGTACTCAAAATTTAACTATCTCTTTGGTGGCTTGATAGTGACTTCGTGTTTACAAACGATCATTTATGCACATGAAAAGCTTATAGCCTTTGGACATGTAAACTGCTTAAACAAGTGGTAATCGTGTGTATTTCCGACTCAAAAATGGCAGGTACCCCATTTGACTAAGCATATCAACTCTGGCTTATTAGTGATAATTTATCAGCCGTTGTTATGTCGAAGCTTAGCCCATGTTGGTAAAATTTTTATTTGATTGAATCTCTATTCCATGCTGGCTGCTACTGAACGTTTTAGTTAATAAGGCGGAGACAATACTATCAGTCATGGCTTTTCATGTTCATGTTAAAATTGTTATTGGCGCTTGATATTTCTCAGCTCGATTTTAACTGAATTCACTTGTGAATAAAATTGGCTCAAAAATCGTTCGTTTGATTATACCACGAAATTATTGCCAAATGGCCATGGTAAAAGAGGCCTCTTGTGAATAAAAAAGTTAGATTTATGTCATATTTTCATTTAAAAGTAGTAAATGCAGACTATTACTAATTGCAACTTACTGAATTTTCAATGCTTCACACAAAATGTTGAAAGTGTTCACCATGACCTATGATTCACAACTCAGCACGTCTCTTCCATCTTAGTCACATTATTTCTGGTTTGGAATAGTGATAAGTAACTAATCATCATCATCATTAATTGACATAGAGCGTTAATTACCTGATGAATAGCTGGTATTAGCGTACATGTCTAATAATTTGATCTTATGAGAAAGTGATTGCAGCGATAATTTAGTAGCTCAGCAGCCAAATCTTATATCAAAATACATATCAGGTAACGGGGATGGCCAACTTCTCGGTTTACTTTTGAACAATAATAGAAGTTGGGGGGGGGGGGAATCAAGTTTCTCGTCGGTGTCTCCAGTATACTATGACGCTTAGAACTACAGCTTTCCTGACACTTTCCCTTTTGGTCTAGGATACTTTAATTCTGATCTCCAAAACTACAATTTGTTAGTCAATTTCCATTTCGAGTACTGAGCATTAAACTTGCGTTTTGTGTATTTGCTCACTTAATGCGTAGAATGTGAGTAAATATAATTGCTGAGTGTGAAGTGGCATAGTTGACATTTCTCTAACATCAAGAAAATTTCTCTCTTTCATATAAGTGCTTTGTTTAGCATTAAGACACCCTTGAGAGCGCCACTGAAGGCACAATACATTTTATTTGGAATTCCTAATTCATTCAGCTATTCGCCTGCCCAGAGTCGAATCTTAACATGAGGAATATTCAACTGGATTCCTGACGAGTACATATGGTTCTAGTAAAAAGAAGTTGCGAAAAGATAGTCAATAATTCCTATTTACGTCTATTCCCACAACACCTAAGTCGAGAGATCGATAATGGGGTTTACCCAGAAAATCAGCCTTGTACCTTCAGCACCAAATAGGATTTAAGAAATATGATTACGTGCGTTGCCAATAGGTAGGAAAATGGACGTAGCTTATACACATGTGCAAATACGCAGGATGTAAGAAAGTAATTGTTTCTTCCTTGATTGTTTTATTTTAATCCAAACTACAATGTAGAGTCATATTCAAGGCAAAAAACAAAAAAATTCTGTGTAGATACAAACATCGTATTTAGGAAAGGTGGCGCGGAAAACTGAAGCATTAAATAAAATTCTTTGTAATGGGGAACGTATGTAGAGCGCAATTTACGAAACCCTAAAGTCGGCTTATCGAAACTACAAAAAAGCATTGTTGTCCATTTAATAGCTGTATGCAAGTTTTAATTGAATACGCATTTCACTTACTTACCGTCTGTACTCTGAATGAATAGTAAAAGTAAAACTTTCAAGTTTTTGTACATTGCTGATAAGATGTCCACGAACCCCAAGAACTCTCTTTATTTCATTCCCTTCTTGATCATCACGACAAGTCGAATTCACTTTTCGTTCACTTATCGACTCGGTGCCTACCTATTCTACATAAAGTCAGTTCCTATTACAATTGGCATACCAGACATATATGTCCCCCCCCCCACTCTCTCTCTCACACACTCTTCCCACTTAGTGATGTTGCCACTTTTTATAGAATAAACAATGAGTGGAAGGGGCAATTTTAGCTTCTGGTGATTCGGTGAATTTATAACAAAATTTTAAATATCTTGGCGTTCTGTTAACACCGGAATAGTTAAAAGGGCAAATCAGCTCATATTTCTATTTTATTTAGCCGCAAGTTGAACTTATAGAAAGTGTTTCCCTACTGTGCTCGAATTTTCTACTCATTTACTTTTTAGGAGTCAAAATGGCATAGATTTACAGATGGCATCTACGGCTGCACGTTTGCTAGACACGAGAAAGGACTGGATAAGTGTATTTTATATGATAATGCAGAAGAGTAGGGGGATAGATTTCTTCCCTTCCCACCATTCCACCAATTGTTGGCAAAGTTTGAATCACCCCACATGCTCTACTTGAATTGGTAGCAAGAAATGAATCGCCCACAACTTCATATTGGGGATTTTTATGTAGTCAAGAGTCGTAATTGATAAATACCTGGTTGAAAAATGACTGGAGAGTATTAAATTGTTGTGAATTTGTCTACCCAAATATCGATCAGTGATCGCCGCCCCCTGGCTATAAATGACGAAATTAACTTTTTGGACCTCTGGGGGGGGGGGGGTAAGCACTGATATGATCTCTGAATTTAAAATTTGCATTTTATTCACTGCCTTTTACATTATCGTACGTGCGCCTTTTTGGCGTGGAAAAAAAACGTTTCTTCAGAAATAATAACACCAGCAAAGTTGGACAAAGGGACCGTACGAGCGCTAGAGTTTTCCGAAAAGCGTAAATGTTCTTGTAGAGGCCATCTCAGCCATCAACCGATCAAACTTAGTTTCGAATGGTGATAAATTACTTAGTCAATAATAATGTTTCTCCCCATTTTTCATAAAATCAATATCTCTGTCCCCCCCCCCCCCCCGACATTTTAGCCTTGCAATGCTAACATCAGAATGGCGTGCAATAGTCCAGCACCTCACGAAGCATAATTTTTGCAGCATACGATATATAGTCGAATGAGAACTTGCCCTTTTCTCTCCTAATTTTCTTCAATTAAACCATGCAATTACTCAGATAACAGGTGGAATAAGGGCCGGCTTTGTGCCCTAATTCTCGCCTACTAAGAAAGAAAGAATAGACTGGTATTGTAAAGGTAACGACTAGCTAAACTAGTTCTCACACTTCTTTTAGTTTTTTTAACAAGAATTTAACTCATCTGCTCTTTCTTGACAGCCATGGAATTAATTTAATTAAAGTGTACTTCATTGTGTATCATCGATATTTGAATAAACAACCTCTATACAATTTTCTTTAAATGAATCCGACAGCATTTTCAAATTTCACACCAAAATGACCTGAATCTCGTCTCTCTAAAGTAATTTATTTCATAGATTTTCCATCTTTCCTCTTCCGAAAGCACATCTACTTGCAGTTCAATGCTTTGGAACAAACAAGTTCTCTGCACGTGCAATTTAGTTCCGTCTAATTTCCTTCACGAAATCAAAGAAAAGGACTGAGTTACACCTTCAACTTTCGCCTACCGCCTGCTCCCCACATCCTACCAAGGCAAGGGAATAGGCATCGCTTCAGCTAAAGTTATAAAAGACAATTTAAAGAGTAGATAGGACAGTGGCCCCTTACCTACTTTTTCTTATCATTTGCCTAAACACACCAGTTCTCCCTCTCATACGGTCTTCAACTAAAAGCATCCACATGGCCTTGATTCAACTAACAACTTGAAAATTTATTTCCTACTGAATACGCCTGCTAGGTTTTTGATAAGCTCTCGTTCAAGTATAGCCTCATTTCTCCAGCAATTTTAGATCTGCTCTGCTATTGTACAGTGAAACGCAGGTGTTGGTCGCAACGCATATTGTTAGTCGCGTAAATATTTTCACTTTTTAGCAAGGCGATTAAGGCACGAATTTCGGAAGCGGAAAGAACTACACACCGCACAGCAACCAATAAAATGCCTACTTCTTCACAGTCAGACAGGGGGGGGGATTGCTTTATGAGGACAAATTTAAATAAACATTAAATATAAACTTTTCTGGCAAGCGAGTATGAAAGTTGTGCATTTGAGTTTGCTACATCGCCTTCATTCCAATCCAATAGTCTTTGCATATTCAAGTAAGATGTTGCCAGTGAAAGCTATAATAGGCCAGCTTTGCTGGATAACAAATCAGACAAGACCCAGTCCCACTATTCATGAATTGGAAACTTGAATCCTTACAAACAGAAAAAACGCATAACTTTCTACCAAATTTAAATCGCAATAGCGGATAGGCCTGCACTATCAATCGCGTGCCTACTCCCTTCATTCTTTCATCTTAGATGAGAAAGAATGTGCCATAGACGCCTAAAAACAAACTAAAGAAACAGAAGCCTGAATTTCCGTTAATTTTAACATAAATTCCAATTTTAGCGAAATAATAATTTCGGCCGCTTCTACATACACACTTTCCTATTACATATGAATCCTCAACGCAAATTCTACTATTCCAACGTGAACCGTAGCAATGCACTCAATTGCTAATAGAATGGGAAATTGTCAGCCAAGTCGCTTTCCCACCTCCCAATTTTCTTCGATACAAACAAAGGAGAAGAAATGGTTCAAATCTACGAGTCGCACTATCGATAAAATATCAACTCTCTCTCGCTCTCCCTCTAACCTCCTACAAACTAGATAAGTGAAAATAAAAAGCCTCGACTTGATAAGGCTGAAGACGAGTTAAAGGAAGAGGAAGTTAAAGACAGCTTCACTCTCCTTTTCTCACAATTCATTTCACTTTTAACAAAAATTAAACACACCTGCATCTCCTCTTCTCATTCCCACGCACGCCTTAAGGAGACAAGCGCGCGAATTTAAGAAGAAGAAGCGAAACAGTAGTAGAGAGACAGGTAAAGAGGGAGACGCAAGCAGGTGTATAGACAGGCAATGAAAGCAATAGTGTGCACAGCTGTTAAGCGATAAAACCCAAAATAGGTGAGGCGTAGGAATGGGAATAGACCAAAAACATAGGGGAGGTCAAAACCTATTTTAATTCGTGAGGGAAAAGAAAGAGAAAGAAATTACGTAGGGCGGGAGGGATCTGCATCATCATCATCGTCATCACTGGGCGAGTGCATGGGGCTGGTTTATAGGTTGGTTCCTACATGTGACATGATACGTAAGTGACAAGTTCGCTAATGTGATCCTAGTAAATGAGACAAGGCAATGGAGTCTCTGATTGAGGGAGAGAGGGGGAACCAAAAAGAGGAAGGAGCACATACATTGAGAGAACAGGAGAGTGAATGACGCTGGCGGTTATAAAAGAATCTAATTATACAGTGGGTATCGTCGAGTATTGCGGCTGAGTAAGTTAGACGTCTCTAAACGTTGTTGGCAAAGGACACAAACGAAACAAAAGAAAGCAGCGGAGTGCGGGCAATGGCGAAGCGTTGAGGAATGAGGTGAGGGATTATCATCTAGTTCGATCTAAGCGAATGTCGCTACGAGGAATTGTCGGTATGACCGGCAAGTAGGTAGATGTTTGAGTTATTCGAGGGACCTCCTACTGGTCGACTCTCAACTACTATGTTTCTAAAAGTAAAAAAAACATTGCTAGTAAGAAAGTGAATGTTAACTGGTAGTTTTGGCATTCAAACAAAGTGAAAGATATTACAGGATCGATATGCACGTAAATGCCCAGACGGCGATGGAGATGACCACCTGTGTCGTTTAATTTGGATTAAAAAGAGGAGTATTAAGACGCAAATATCGTCTCAGAGCGACATCAAAATATGCAATTTTAACATTATTACGTCGATCGGACCTTTCAGACAGGTCTGAACTAGTGAGAATGGTAGCAAACCAAATTCGTAAAACGCTTTTAGTCATTTTAGGTGTACTGACGGGTATCCAACACAACCCCTGAATCAAACGCAAGGCCACAGGCGGAGAAATCTTTGAACTGAACCACGCTAATAAAATGCGTACATGTAAGTCAATTAAGGGCTTTGCCAAGCTTCGTCTATCCAATGGTAGGATTTTATTTACTCAATACGTCTCTTTCACCCGATAATAACACAAGCTAAACAAAATAACATGCTATTAAAAGATTCTAATTTGAAGAGAGATAGTAAAATACCCAACTCAAGCTCATATCATTTTAAAATAATTCACCTCGAAAAGGCTTAATATTGGTACAATTAATGCGTCTAAAAAGTAGCAATCATGTAGGTAGATATCTCACTTTAATGCTTGATTCAGTGTAAGAATGATGAAGGTATGGTAATAGTTTGAACCTGATCAGTAGGTGGTCAGGTGGTACTATGCTAATGATACGCGTAAAATGATCAAACTCGTGACACTTTACAGAATACTTAGCCTACAACGGACAAAGCTACATCAATAGTGTGTGTGTGGACAAAATGTCTCTCAACTTTAAAATTGCCTATCGAAATGTCGAAACATTTCCCGTTAGTAGCAAAAATGATTTGCACCCATGAAGACGAACATAAACACACATGTGTTCCTTTCGACTTTGTTGATGATATGCTATGACCTAGAAGCGATTAGTTAATAAATAAAACTCACCGGTCATGACCTAATACCCGATAAATGTGTTTGTCATCGTTAATTTCCTGGGTGAGCTGAAAATAAAAACGGAAAGCGCGTTTGAATAAGATAAAAGTCAGAGAAGTAGGGGAGAGAGAATATACACTACATCTACTTATATAAGATAAGTAGAAGTAATTTACCTCTCCAGCAAAGCTTTTCCCAAGGAAGCCGTGTGGATGAAAGACTAGAAGGCTATCGCGAAGGCCAACTATAAATTGATTTAAAAAAGTAAATTTGATTTAAGTATCGTAGCATCAGTAAACGTAATTCAGACTATTTTTAGCATCCCCAACTTACCGACCGACTGAATGTTGAGACCATCGAAAGATATAGTGTTGGGCTGGCGCAGCTTCTTTCGTAACCGACCACTGAAACCCACCAGCTTTGCACAATCAGGGAAACAGACGAGAACTGTGTTCTTCAATAGCTGAATCACACTTACTACTGGCAATCGATCAGAGTCTATAATGGAAAATATAATACATGTTAACATTGGCAGAGATATTCAAAACATTGTATTTTTCTGTCAACTAAAACTCCATGTTGGAGATGAAAATTATAGCCCACCTGCAACACATGCAAAAAGCAAGTGTGAGTAAAAAATTATCCTTATATGTAAGGTAGCGAATAGAAAGGTACAGAAACTACACTAAAATGATAATTGACTATCGATTCTGTGATCAAAGCAATTTTAAGGAATAATGGTTACCGCCGCGGCACTGTGCACTTAAACGCCCAGTGCATCGCATGGTAAACCGAATTACCAGGGCTGAAAATCGGCATCAAATACCGGACAAAACGATATGAGTCATCGCTACAGAATGAAATAGACAAACGGAATTCTGTAAAACACTACCCTAGTTTAAATGTGGAAGTTGTTGAAGTAATTAAGACATGGCAATAAACGGTGAGCCAATTAGCAAACGACCTTCAAACAAGTACATTAAGGTCTTTAAAATAGTGCACTTCACGGCAAGGCGCTAATTAAGGCTCGAAATTTTTTACATTTACAGCGCGAACACGCTGCAAATGTACAAGCTGTTGCAGTCAAAGAAGCAAAGTACGCTTCAGGAACAACCACAACAGGGCGAGAAATTTTCGCAATTTCAAATTGATCTGTCTTGACAATTGGGTTTCGAAATGACGATTCCAGAAGAGGTGAAGATTTAAATATCTATCAGAACTTCAACATTCTGAACATAGTATGGAACTATTTACGCTTCAATTAGCTACTAATTTTAGTGCTAATAAATGTTTTAACTTCGCATTGTAAAACTGCATTTAGCAGTAGAGATTTGTCATGAAGGAGGGGAACAGTTACTTAGAAGAGTGAGAGAAAGCGTAAACTTAGAGTAAAACTTTGGAGTGAATTAAGCAAAAGAAGTACAAAACATTATGCTTATACTACAGCGCATAAGAATTTCTTGAATCTGTCTCGCATTGAATAAGCAACTAAAGAATAGAACGCCAACAGGAAACTCTATGAAAGAGTGACATTTATAAAACCGATCTGTAGCTAAAAATAGAAAATTGTACATTTTCAAGGAGCCCTCTTAATAGGTAACAAAGAAAATGTAAAATAGGCGGTAAGCTGAATGGGACGCCCTTAATCGAATTCTTGCAAACTTAATTCAGAAACCATGTCGATATGCGAAGAAAGAGTTAAATTAGGATACAATACGCGCCTTTTTAACATACATATCTCACTATTCAACCCCTACCGATACCAATTGTAAATAATAATAGGAGGCAGACAGATCATTCAAACTCTAGCTTAATATAGCAAACCGCACGTTTTCAAAAAAACAACAGAAACGCTCACCCAAAAAGACGGAGTTACTATCCCGGGCAGTGGCAGTAGCATTAGAAGTCTTGCAGGTCATTGACTCAACAACATCCTCCGATTTGGCTTTTGCTAGTTGTTTTCTTTCTCCTTGAGCGGGTGCATTTACAGCAGGTAATGAAACGGGTGGAGAAATGGCCTGAGGAGGAAGTGGTGAGGGGCCTAGACCAGCAGAGGAGTGATGAACGGCGGCAGAAGCACACGATGACTCATTTGTAGCTGATGGGGAGTTGAGATCAACTAGGTGGAGTCGGTACCGCTCGCCGGCCAAGCCACGACGTGAGTGATGCCGATAGACACCAAGGCAAGCAAGAGGGAATCGCAAGTCCTGTTGTACCAACAGGTCGAAAGTGGTCAGAGACGTTGGCATATTTAAGACGGGAACCTGTTATGAGAGGTAAAGAGGAACCACAAAAACCAGTAAGAATGTCTTTGCTGAAAGTTTTAGTTCAAGTAAAAGCTATTTGGTAAAAACAAAGCGCAAAAAACGTACTTAGTATAATAGCTCTTAGCCACCTACAGAAGAGATCACCTTTGATGCCTATACGTATTTCTTGAAGACTAATACTGTCCAAGCCCATCAGAAGAATAATCGATGCGGCAAAGAAATGATACCATGAAGCCACTCTAATGAAAATTCCCATTAAACGACATGGTTGAGCAACTACACTGATTGTTACTGACCCAAAGATCTCGGAATTGACAGATACTCATGGCAATTAGTAGTGAATACTTAAACAGATGGAGGCCAGAGTAGGATATATTTGTGCAAGAATAGAGAAATACAAATATTCTTATTACAAGTAGGAAAATGCCTTAGCTTGGGAGGAAGTGTAACACTAACACAAGAAAGAAAATTTTTAATCCTCCTTTCCGATCGACCGTTTTGAGGCTTCTAAATGGAATACAACTGAAGGTAGAACACAACGATCCGAATCCGAATATCAACACCATCATCAATATCAGCATGAATCAAAAGCATTCCATCTTTTATTGCAAATCAATGTAATAACAAACAAGAAAGCATAATATAGCATACACATTTATTCAAAAACCCAATCAATCAAATCGTGGCAAACAGGCCTATAACCGTTTAGACCACCAAAAAAATGAATTTAAGCAATAATGAGAAGGGAAGAACTCAAGTCAAATTTTAAGATACAATAGACTCAGTCATATTCCGGCTTCATTAATTCCTCCAATTCGACACCTTCCCGTTACATTGCTATGAGAGCTACATTGCTATCCCCATGAGATAATAATAAGATGGCAGCTTGAAATAACAGAGCAGCATATTGTATAGCCAATATTTAAACATACCCGTTTAGTTTCAATGAAGGTAGAGAGGGTGTTGACCCATTCCATGACAAGGATTTCGTGGGGAAAGGCAGCGCAGAGGTATCTAGCACCGGTGAATGGGCTTCGAACCAAACTTGCTCGTAAACAGCCCTTGGTTTTGGAGACTTTATTGGAGGGTGAAAAGCGCCTGTGGAAAAATAGAAGAATAGAAGTACACCAATTTGAAATAGCGGAGTTAGCGTAAAAGGAAGTTAAGAGGGAAGTACTGCCAAATTGAGGTGAGAAGACAAAATCAACTCATTCGGATGAAAGCAAGATTTTCTGATAGCTTTAAAACAACAAATATCGAGCACTAATGTATAACCTGTAATTACAAACCAAATAGAGAAAACACTAAAAAGGCGCAAGATGAGACACACTCTGTCCTCCTGCTAAATTGGGGACGCATATCTTCTTTCAAAATCAAATTCATTATAACAAGAGCGCAAAACGCGCTTATAAAATTCCTTACGAAAGCAATTTTATGTCATTTTTAAAAATGCCATTATCTGATGCAATTTCAAGCTCCAACCAAGTAAAATGTGCTTGAATATGTAGAGCCAAGATTAAAGAAATCTAATCTTGTCAAGTGATGCAATGCAGACACAGAATATGTTATTGACCTCAAATTATGAAGTACTGAAAAAAAATATTTTGTTAAAGAAGAGCAATCAAAGGGCCATGAAAGCAACTCCTCTATTACAAAGAAACAATTAAATGAGATAATATGGCGTTCGATTTTCTTTTAATCTCAAACTCTTCAAAAAAAGCAACCCATAATTGTATTGACCAAAGTAATACACTTAGTCCCTCCTTGGAAAGAAAGTGAAGGGTTTCAGGTTTCTAAGGAAGGGCCTTTAGTCCCTCGAGGCTACGGATTAGGGACTTGATGCTATGGACATTAAGGAGAGTAATGAGAAGTGTCGATCACGGACCGCAGGCAGATATATAGGAGATAGGCTGCTATTAAAATACAAGGGAAATAAATTGATCAAAACGTTCAGTTGCTACTTGAGGGAGAGAGGGGGGGGGGGAAGAGAGAAGTAAAACAACACAAGTTGATAAATGGGAAAAGAGTAAAAAATAAGGAAAGGAAAAAGTAGATGCGAGATGTTCGTTTTATCAGTGTAGGAGAAGAATAATAGGCGAGAATTTAGAAATCAGATTTACCAATAGGCATGAACGCAGATATTTTGCACAAAAATAAGAAAGAAAGGTACACCAACGGAGGACGGGTATTTTAAATGCCTTCAGTGCTTCTTGTCGATTTCTAAGCGAATGGAGAAATAAGCCATAATTTCAACAGGAAGTGGAATTGTCAAATTTCAAATGCACCCACTGTTCCAATATTGTATAGGATAGTGTTCCGGTATCAAGAAATATATCCCAAATTTAAATAATGTAAATGTACCTCTTACAAATTAGTTTATACAAGATGGTCAATATAGACTTTGGGCTCCACTTTTACTATTGTAAGTAGTCGATCAATAAATTCATTTTAGAGAAATAAGTAACCAAATTTTGCATGATGACTCGAGTATGATTGACTTCCCCTACCGTCTGTTTGCCAAAATAAACAATTGCAATTAACACACTATACTAGGATACAATATAGTCAACCCCCCCCCCCCCCCCCCCCCCCCCCCCCCACCCCCACCCCTCCTACCTCAAGTCTTCTGAGACTATGTGCAGATACGTCCTAACATTTAGAGGAAAGAAGTAATCGTACAGCTAAGGACATTATTTCCGTTCCTAACATACAAATTAAAACTTACTTTGTAAGTTACGTAAATTACTTAGTTAGCCAGTAATAAGCGACGAGAAGACCTCATTCCCAAGTACAAGCGTGAAACAACACTAAACAGAACACTAGTTAACTGAATACCGATTTCGATTCGCGGAATGAAATTGATTCTATCCAGGATTTCAAACCTGCAAAAAACCTGTTTTGGTCAACTCCTACCGTGGCAAGTGTGATCTGACAAGACAACAAGCAGTCGGTTTTTATGGCACACAGAGAGCCAAACGCGGGAGTTAGTTGGACAAACTTTAGAGTGAGACAGATATATGCGCATGAAGCCAACCAATCAGCTCCAATCTACTCTTCTCGTCTCCGGGAGAGAGAGGGAGAGTGAGAGTAAATACGGTAGTTGCCTAGTCTAGAAGCAGGTATTTCTCATTCAAGTCAACTAATAGTAATGTTTCTGCCTGCATTCACTTTGCCTTCGGCTAAATAAGAATGTAAAACTAGACATAAGATGAAGTCAGAAGAAACCGAGTACACATTCTCCTCTGTAGTAAGACAATTTGAAGTGGAGAGAGCAGAGAGATTAAGAACATGAGAATGAATGTAACACAGCTACTTTTTAAGAATTAACAATTACCTTGCTCCTCGTCTATAACTGAGTTCTCTCGCAAGGAAAGGGTTTTTTAAGAAGGTGAGGGTGACTGCAACTGCAAGACTGAATTCTCCAATTAACTTTTCAGCCCTAGATCAGCGGTGCATCGAGCACTGTATGCTAATGTAAATCTTACACCTTTGATGTGACCTTCTATTTGAATTGAAAGAATAAAGTAGATAAGGAATTTTGACAGTCTCGGAGGCCAAAGAAAGGACGGACTGAATTGCACGATCAAGCTGTAAAAACAACTTCAAACGGATTTCCGTTTATTTTTTCTTTTAATTTAAAAGAACACGTAGAAAAAAATGAGTTCTCTCCATATAATTTCTTGATAAAGCAATGGCTAGTAATCTAATTCGCCAACACTCGATAGTTTATGAAAACATTGAGTAATTTTTCGTCTGGTAAACAATTTAGCGGTAATGCTACAAGTAAGAGAATGAATACCTCAGAGACATTATGAGACATTCCATGCCCCACAATAACTCCTCATAGGGTGAACAAGTTCTCCAATTACTGTTGGCATAAAAATACAGACAGAAAATAAATGTGTATCAGTGGAGCAGCGAGTTTCTTAATATCTTATTTATCAAACTGAAGTCGCAAGTAACCAGTTTGCAAACAGAAGGGTGTGGTAACCAGTATTTTCAAGCAGGAACATTGAAATAGACATTTAATAGAGGCCTTAATGCCAAGTAGAAGGCAGTATAAAAAGGGATATACTTGTCTTAAAGTTAACAATGACAGGACTAACGCATTTATATTAAGATAAGCAAGAGACTAACTTGGGGAAGAGATTTGAAATGCCTTTGAGTTTGGCATTCATGGAGTGTCCAGAAGCTTTCATCTTCATGAGTGTAGTGAGATTGTGGGTGTAAAGGTGTGGTGGATTTCCAGAGACCGAAACCATCGTGTTCTGCACCACTGCCAGCCAATGGCAATATCGTGAAGCGAGCTAGAAGAGAAGAAAAGAAAAAAACACGTGAAATTAGGTATTGCCTTCTAAATCGCCCAGCAATCTAACAACCAAAACAATAGAGCACTTTCTTCATCGGTATATGGCGTATGTTAAGGGCAAAGGGAATCTCACCTTGCAACGCACGAGCAAGCAAGTTAATTGAAGAGAAGCACGAAGTTTGTTTTAATTCATTAAATTGGGGAAAAAATGCACAAGAGTTCTAACCACATCTAACACATGAGATAGATTTAGTTCGTTAATACACACTATATATACTCAACCATTTTTTCACTTGTCAATAATGATGTCGAGGTCACGCCTAATTTTCCTAAATTCATTATTAGTTGCCGAAATGGAGGCAGTATTTCAAAGAAGAACAAGTTATATGTATTTTACAGAGCTTCCAAAAAGGCCAACTTACCAACTCTAAAGACCGATCTGCCAGGTCCTTAAGACTGAGAAAATAAACGCCTTCTGTGCTGCCAAATAGCAGGATTTGTGCTGTAAAGAAGGTAAAAAGCAGATAGCACTTTTGTAAAATTGCAAGTAGAAATATCATTCACCTTAATCTTACCATTGTTCGCAGGATTAATCCAACTAGCCGTCGAATTGATAGTCAAGGGACATCCTTCAAAAACTAGTGTGAAACAAGCTCCCATCTAAAAGAGGGAATTAACAAACAGTCAGTAAAAATCTACTTATACCGGCTCGGGCGAATTTTCTCATGACACCCATTGTTCTATTTGTGTTAAGAATTAACAAGACTCTTAATAATAAGATGCCTTGTCCCATCCATTGATTTTTTTTAATTATTACTTTAGTGCATTAGCAAACAGTCAGATAGGATAACAATGAGAGATTGGAAAAGAATTGGAAGGTAGAAGTAGAGATGCAACAGAATAACAAAGAACTTACATGAACCTGAGGAGTAGGAGGAAGGTCGGTGGTAGATTGACGGGCCCAGGGCGGAGCACCAACCAGTCTCGACAACTTCTGGAAATCGTGATCGATAGAAGTGACCGATACGGAGGTTGGTCTGACTTTATTGGTACTTCTATTAGGGCTCTGCCTCAAACGTCTCAACAGTCGAGAAGGTTGAGGAGAGAGGTAAGCAGGTGGCAATACTCTGCGTTGGACAGCGCTCTTAGTGAATACATTCACAGCCGTTGAAGTATTGGGGGTGGATTTTTCCATTGCCGGCTCTACTGTGGCTTCCTTAGAGGATTCTCCGTTGACATGCAACTTCTCCTCTTCTGTAATGGATGGAGCAGAAGCAGTCTTCCTTGGGAGGAACGATCTATGAGGAGGTGGAGTACACTTGGTGAGATCTATGAGAGCTGGACAAGATGGGGAAGTTTTAAGCACAGTTGAAGGAATTGCATTGTTCAGCAAGGTAGAAAAACTGCGAACTCGGCGAGGATGGAAAATACGTGGTGGCAGTAATGGGGTTTCTTCAGACTGTTTTTCTGGCATCTTTGCTTCCTCGTCTTCCCCATCAGCGTCAATTGGGATAATGTCATCTTCCTCAATCTCCTGATCAGCAAGGGGAGCGGAGCCTTCGGGGATTCTGATCGCACTTTCCTCTTCAATTATCTGCCGTAAACCACTCGCCCGTCCTGACTGTGATTGCTCTGTTGATTCCGAAATTCCATTCTGCCGACTGTTACTATTCAGACTATATGAGGTCGGCGTTAGCTAAAAAGAAACCAACGAAGTAAATCACACCTTGACTCAATCAATGCTATTTTCGTATAGCAGTACTAACGATTACCGCAAATATATAAGCGTAAAAAATAAAGCGCTACGATAAATCGGTTAATATTCATGGTTACTGTTACACAACGCTGTGTAATTTGACAACACAGTAAAAAAATCCTAGTAGTACTGAAAAACGAATTGCGTCAACTCTAGTAAATTACTTAGACTTGATCCTCGCATACGGACCCATGAATGAGGTCATGATGATAAAAATAGGATTCGAGAGGAATAAAAGTTACAGATATAAACCACGAACGCAAGAACGCCGTCTATATGAGTCACTAATGCGGATGAAACGCTGGTGTCCAAGAGTGCTAATAAAATTATTACGGTAAATTATGTTAACTGAAGATAAGTTATTATTGGCCGGCTGGCTGGCTTTGCTTTAAATATTACCTGTCACGCTATTTATGTAAATAAATATGAAAATGGAAATAATAGATTGCAACAAGAGCATCACAAGCGAAAGTATATTAAAAAGTGCATATTTTTTTGGAAACTTGGTCACATTTTTACTATTTAAAAAAATAGATGACCGTGCATAATTCCAACTTTTAACTGTTTGGTCATGAAAACAGGTTTCTTAAAGAGTTTCCACCATTCAACTCCTCCATTTTACTGCAAAGCATTCTACTTCGATTTTGTTGAATTAAGCACTCTATATCGGTTAGGCTGACGAAATCTCAGCCCATATTGATTACCCTGTCACCAAGCAGCTAAACAGAGTAGCCAACGACCACACCATACTTTCATAAATAAAATAGACCTTCCTTGATCGCTAGAACACACATTGATAGTAACAAACGTACTTCTGGTCGAAGGAAGGACCGAGTAGGCAGACAAGGAGATGTTAGTGATTGAGGTCTCTGTACAAATTCGGTTGAAGTTGTCTCCTTTGATGATGATGATGATGGAGTTTCCACAGCGGATAGAGGTCGGCGTTGAGCATCAGGTGAATGAGAAAGTGAAGAGTGATTTAAGGACGATTCAGATATTGCCGATGCTGTTCGCATTATAAAAAAGGAAAAATATACCATTTCAACCCGTATTTTAGATGTGGGGTTTAGAAGTAGTGCGTGTGGAGGAGGGGGGGGGCGATTAGATCTAGCCAAACGGTCTCATCTTTAAAACTTTTTATCTTTAATGACAAATGAATGTTGCGTTAACTAGTAGAAACTATGGTTATAATCCCAAGGTTAGATACCTAAGCGTACGTGTTTCTTGATGTTCTTATATAACCCAAATATCCTCTCTCTGACTACCACTACTTCAACGATACATTGTTGAAAGCGTGTCGAAATGATTGTAGCTATTCAATTCAAATTCGAAGATAGATATAGATCCATACTTTTCATTTCTGAGAGATTGTTGAGATAATCCATGGAAAAGATTTTTCCACTTTAATCGATTATAATTCAATTCATTCTTGATAATATTGTCGATACAAATTGAGAAAAGCAAAGATAGGAGCCATCATATTGCCTAAACACTTCCATTACTAACAAGAATACGTCGATGTGCGAGGTTAAAACCTCTGATGGGATGGGTAGGAATGCAGTTACTTCTAATAGAAAGACAAGTTGAAATGAGCATATTCCTAAGTAACCTTACCTTATTCAGTTCAAACATAACAGTAAATATCAACCCTGCCACTTTTTTTAATACTACGCGACTTTTTAGAATTAATCGTCTGAGTTCTATGCAGCGCTAAGCTCACACAAATATCTCGTTATATCACTATCGTGTTCAGGAGACACGAATTCGGAAAGCTATGTGCACAACACAGCACTATTAGCTACATAAACATGCTTCTGCAACAGGGGGGGGGCGTTGGTCTGAAAGCCCGCTCGGATTGATTTCATAGGCGTTGAAAAAAGAAGCGGGAGAGAGAGAGAGCTTCCAATCACACATATAAACACACACACGCACACACAAAATCAGGTAGTAATGCAGCAAGTCAGAAAAGCAGTAAAGAAAGCACTTAAACATGGATATTTTCGCGCGGCGTATTATATAACATAGAAAGCGTCTAGAAATTGTGCGAGCTTCCACACAATTTAAAGGGTGTTCAAATGAAGCGGAAAACATTTCTACCTTAAATGGCACGCACACAAAGGGAAAGCAAAGTGATAATTATCAGGGGGGGGGGGTAGTCTAAACAAAAAACTTGAACAATTAATAGCTCTTAGTTATTTGAAGTGGGTCAAATCGAATCGAAGTCAATGCATCTCAACTTGGAAAGACTTTAAGAAAGAAACGGAGAATAACGGCGACACGAATTACTGGTCATAAACAGGAAATTTCTTTTTTCCCCTTCAGTTTAATAAAGCTATGAAATCTGGAATATATCTGAATGGAAGTTCACTTTCAAAGTCATAGAAATTTACCGAATAACCAAGGAAAAAAAGTTGCGGTCGCCCTAACTGATAGGCTAATAATATTGAAGGTATTTAATTTGCAACTTTCTCGATCTGACATCCAAAAGTTTTCAAACTGATACACAATTTGCGGGAATTGTATTCTTTGAAATAGGTATCTAACAACAAATCATCATCTATCTACTAAGAGCCTATACAAAAATTCTCCAGAAGTCAAAGGTATAAGATTCACCCACTTTCTAAAGCCTAGCTAGATTTAACCGACACCCAATTAATACTAGAAATAGAGGCAGACGGACTCTTACAAGGACTCATGAGTAAATGTGCATACATTAGTCACAAGTGGTAAGAACCTTCTAGAAAACAAAAGGCTCCCATCAATTCACCACTCAGCGTGAACGATTTTCCCTTCCTATCACCACTGGGAATACACACAGCTGAAGTGCAAACACCAAAATATGTTAATTTGGTGTTTTGATCAGATGAAGCATAGGATTTGTCCAACAATAGTAAAAACTACTAATACTACAACTAGAAATAATGTAATAGGAAAGCAAAGAAAACTGCAAGTCGAGATGGAAGACTACACATCCCTTTGCTTCTTATTCAGATCACTGTTAATGAGTGTGAATGGCAATTCTCCACAAAGTGACAGGAAGAGCGAAAGAGGGCATCTAGGGGTTTTAAGTAGACGATTAAATAACTAAATTACTAAGATTAAGAGTCATTATATAAGTAATTTAATGTACAACGTATTAAATGCATCAACAGATGTGGAAAGGATATCCGTTAAAATGAACGAAACCAGAATGGGAACAGCAATGCCAAAATTAAAAAGCGATAACTCCAAAGAGAATACGCATAGTTGGTAAGTGGCCTTAGATGACATGTGGGAAAAGTGTAAATCCGTCAAAAACGCCCCCAGCAGGTTAATTTTAAGGATTTAAAGAGGTCAGATAAAAAAGCCAAGGCACTTTAAGGTGAAAATCATTACACAGGTGACCATCAAAATCGTGTTACAGCTGGGATTTAAACAGGTTAAAATTCGGACACTTTAATATTGCAGCCTGGTTTGATCAAGTAAACAATAAAACGAGTAGATGGGAATGAAGAATTAGTACATGGGGAAGTAAAATTTCCGTAGGTTCAAAGACCCACACTACATGACAGAAGTATTCCACTTTCATTAAATAGATAAAATATGCTACAGATAATGGAAAATACTAAATGGCTTGATCGCAGCGCCAACATTCCTAGGGTCGACACGAATCCAAATGAAGGGCATGAGCCAAAGTGAGAGAAAAAGGTGAAGACGTCAACGCAAGCACAATTGATGTAAGAAAAGATGCAATATAGCATAGCTCATGTAAACGAGGAAGAGTACTTACCGGAGCAGGAGGAAACGACTTCTGTTGATTGGCAAACGGATAAATGCGATTGTTGCTGGGATTTTGCTGTCGTGCTTCTATCACTTGAAGACGACAATGATGGGGATTCAGAATTCTCAGTGGATTTTGACACACCTTTTTGTACTACAATAAAAATGCGGGATAAAAATCGTTGATTGAATAGAATCACATGCGTCGAAGAGGACTTATGCTGAAAAAATAGATTAAATTTTATGAACTAAATATCCATCCACAGAAATACTACTTGAATTAGTCGCTGAAGTATAGGGGAACTCAATCCAAAACTAATATTCCATCCACACCTCCTAACTTCCTGCTATTTCAATCAACTATGAAAAAAACAAGCTGTTTTTGGACAAATCGTTAAAGAGAAGATTTAATTTTCTAATTTGCAAGGCCTCAACAGAGTTCCCTAATGACTTTCTATCAAGTATTTTCAAATAATGTTACCCTAAACGTACAAGTATACCTCACAAAGCTACCTAACAATGCGTAAAATCACAATCGCAACATCCAGTTCATAGGAGATTCAAAAAGTCAGCAAGCACAAAGATGAATGCAAAAGAAAACAGCATTCTTTTCGAGAGGGGCAGGGAATGAAGGCCCAACTCGCCAACTGTGGACAAGGTATGGCCATGAAATCAAACAAAAAAACAAATGAATGGCACACAGTGGAGGTGAAAAAGTACATTTCCTTACCATTAACAGCAGAAGCAGTAGCATTCGTAGTAGTGTCCCCATTCGTGATCTTGTTGTTGTCTGCATAAATGAATACGACAATAGTGATCAGATTGAATTAAAAGGGAGCAAAAGTCAAGCCATAGACCCCAAGTATCACCAAATTGAGGACACACACGTTGGCTTAACCCTCCAGCAAAAAAATTCTCATTTCAAAGGCTACTTGAACAATAACATCCGGTAACAGAAGAGAGTTAACTTAATCTTAAAGTGAAATGTGTCATTAAAATGTCTAAAAGTAAAAAAAATTGTTTTTGAGATAGAATGTTTTCAGCTGCAATAGTGCACACACACTACGAAACTTTCCTTTCTACGTAAATAAGATAGGAAAATCTTTAGTATATATGAAACACTACAATTCTACGCGTATGCAATGATACTGTAAGAATGATGATTGCAATATTAACCAAGTAAATCCGCATTGGGAGATCACCGAATCACATCGAAAGGAGGCTTAATTGATAGTAACAAACTCGCTGAAGGTTATTAAGGGTTATAGACTAATTGAAAGACAAGATTTTGACTTAATTATTAGTCATTAAAATATTTTCAAATGAAAAATAAAAAAAACTTGAGAAGGAGGTTATTCCCAATTTTGGACCAATTCAGGCGAAGAAAATACACGATAATACTTTGTTAAAAGGATTCATGGTTGATTAATATTACAACAATGGTGGGTAGAATATTAACAAACCATCAGTGTAAAATTCATTACACCTTAGAAACGAACGAAAAAAGCATAGACATGAAGATGTTCATAAGGAAAACTACATACCGACATGACCTTTGTCGCTAGCTACCTCCAGACAAGATGAGTTAAAGTTGATGACACTCGATGCAGTAGTGATCGTGCGAGTCAATTCATCAGCAGCAGGAGTAGGAGTCTCCGCAGTAGTTAAATTAGAAACCGATTGAACTCCAGAGGATAAAACGAATGGTAAATATGATGTCGAGGTGGTGAGACTAGTAGTTGGTCGACCAATGAGAGAGGAAGTGGAAAGAGCTCCAACCGAGGAGGAAGGAATTGAGGGCACAGATGTTTTGGGTCGTGGGACAGGCTGCGCCATTGTAGGTTGGGGGGAAGGATGATGGGGAGCACCAATTCGATCATTCTCCTTGGACGTAGCCTCTGTGTTAGGGGTTACTAGGGAAACAAGAATATTACTACTGCCACCACCTGAACGGCCGTTTGGAACATGATGGATGTGGGTGATAGCGTCAGGGGAACTAGTGGCGTGATGGAGGGTTGGAACGGAGCCTGGATTGAAGGAAGACAAACCCAGAGGAGCTGCAGACGGTTCGCTAAAAAGTTGGAAGAAATAATATTTATTATCCTAATACCTTGATGTATGCAAAATTGAGAGAAACAACAAGACGTAATTTCCGTTTATCGCCTCAATTCAACTTAAGATTGCGTTTCCAATGAATAATTTAGCAGTCAACGTGTAAATCAGATCAATTTTGAACATAGGAGGTTGCAAATAATTCTCAAATGAAATATAATTTTTAATTAACTCTAAGAAATAAGCAAACAAGGCTAAAAGGATGGGCATAAATTTCGGGTACATAAATATTTAAATCTATAGAAATCAAATTATAGAGTACTTAGAAAATTACAAATCCAACGACTGATTAATGTCGTCGTCAATAATCAGTGTGATTACTAATTTGTATACAAAAGGTGATTGAAAATGGCCACCAATTTAATATTTCCAGAAGTGGAGGGTTAAAATACCCGGCAGAATATCAGGGCATAATCCAGTTCAAAAGCCAGCGCTTAGAGTGCAAAGATGACATTGAATAATTAGAGAAATGTGTCTTTTGAAACATGGGAACCTGATTATGGTGGACTTTCCCACGTCATAATCGTTTTTTGTTTGTCTACTTAATCAAGCAGAACTGACAATTATAATAAGTTATGGTGTCGCCTCTGGGGTCTTCTGGATCTTGGACAAAGATCACTATTTGTATTATCAGATTGATGCTAAGACTTGAGAGAAAAGGCATGTAGGAAAAATTTCAATAGGAAATGCTTACCCAGCAAGCCAAGCGAACTTCTGAGCAAACTTTATTTGCCTTAGCATGTCTGCTAGTTCACTGAAATGGAAGACATGAAATTAATGACCAGTTCTGGTTAGATAAACGATAACCAAAAAAGACCGCAGAGATTGGCACTCACGCCCCAGTCTTCTCAGGGAAAAAGTCGTTCTTAGGAGTCGGAGCCTGTTGTGACTGCGTACTCTGGCTATTTCCAGACGCAGAAAAGACGGTGTTCTCAATCGATTCTGAGACTTGTCTTTGGGGAAAAGCCACTCGCTGCGACATTTTGGGATCAGATTTGCCTCGCTTTGGTCTTCGACGTTGACTTACCCCATTCTCACCCAGAACACGGGATTCCCTTTGTTGACCGCCTTGGTTGACAGATGGTTGCACCCCCGGGTGGGAGATGAACCTGCATATGTCAAATAGATGTGGGTGTGAGAAGTATATCAAACACTATGTTAGATATCGACTGAAGTGGAAGTAATAAAGGGGGGAGGGGTTGATTCAAGTCCCTTCTTATCGCTTTTTTTCGATTCCCTAATCAACACTTTACAGCAAGTGTGCTTTATCAAGACAAATACAGAAGTGGTACAAAGAAGAGCGACATTTTGAGTAAAATTGAACTGCTGCTCTTTAATCATTAGAAATAGATATATCGAGATTGGCAAAGTGGAGCCCTTAATTTATAGTCTACTTGTACCTCCATAACACAGCTCTAAACATCATCAACATGAAGACTCTCTTTTATTAGTATCTTCTTTTATTCAACTTATTTACTGGTGCCTCCAAAATGGTCCAATATTTCTGGCTTGGCGTAGATAATAACATCCAATAAAACCTCATATTGAATTATCTGCTATTCTGCCAAAATAAGTTCAAAATAGGCCGAAGGTAAATACTTTCCCATAGTGGTCTTAGGTAGAGGGATGTATTTTAACAGATTATTCGATTCACATTCAGCTATCACTAGTATGCATAGAAAAGTGTTCAGATAAAAATGACGGACGACTTCGAAAACATTTTCCAGTCTGATAAATTTATAGCCCGAACACACCTTACAGAGAACAAATACACATAGAAAATAATAACATAATAAAACATGCAACTTAATGTAAGCAAATAGTGATGAATATTCAATAGCCATGACAGTAATGCCATGGGGTTCGATAACCACTGATGCATACCAAGTGAGCAAGTTGTCCAACCTCTAATAAGGAGAAAATATAATTAAGTTTTCTCACCAGAGAGGCGCTAGGACGCTGACCCTTCGCCCAAGAGGAACTATGGAAGGCACCTTATAGAATGAGCTTTGGCGTCATAATAAACAGTTACTAAATAAATATCAATGATAAATGCTCAAAAAATTGTCAGCAATAGTTTATCTCAAAGGCAAAAGCGAGGGCATAAGATTTTAACCTAGAGCGTACGTTTGCGAAGTAGAATGAGACTAGATATCACAGAACTAAAATTTTAGAGACATAGGTAAGGTGATAATTCAAAGATAAATTAAACGCACTAATTGACTGATTCGGGATTATTATAGAAATAAGGCAACGTCATCAACCATCTAAATCTTGCTGGTAGAATAATGGACGTGCAACCAAATGTATGCAAAAGGTTGAGACACTAAAACAACAAGAACTTAGTCCAAACACCAAAATCACGCCCACAGACTGTGTCCACCAATGACGTCATCGTGATAATTACGTCAATAAAAAGTATACGCTGACTTATTCACGCATATAGAGCGAATGTGGCTAATTTTTAAGCGTTATTGAGGGGGTAGACCGACCAACCACATAACCAAACTGGCCCAGAGGTAAATACAAGCATATGGTACTTGTGGCTTTGATATGCGGCGATATGATATACAAACCAGATAATAACCGCGATGAATGTGGGACTGCTAGAAAAAGTTAACGTACAACGTGAGCGATAAACAAAGTGATTATTCGCAGTACCATCTGTAAGTTTGCATTAGCAGACCGAACCCTACGCAGATTCCAAAACACATCGTTTAAAACGTTAAAACGAATAATTGCCCAATTATGTTAAGGGGGGTTAATTAATGAACAAACCACTGAACCCAGAAAAGAGGAATAATTAAAGACTTTAAAGCCCATAGAGTCATTCAAATTTAAGCAATAAATGTAAATAAATATCTAATTTTACAAATGTAAAATAGCAGTTGAGAAAGGGTATAAGGAGTAGACGGTATTCTAGCGAATTTACTGGGATTGGATAAAACGGAACAATTTTTACTCGATAGACACCTCCAAGTGGTGCACCCTGGGCAGCGTATACTCATACGACAAAAAAGTCTATCACTCGGCATTTGACCATGACCCCACTGTATGTCATGGTCGACCACTTTCACAGTACTCACCTTACCTTACCTTTTCTCTACCTTTGTGTCTGTCTCTTTTTTAACATCTGTGAATCATTCTTCTGTCCCCCCCCCCTCTCGAGTTTTTGTGACTTTGATGTTCCTCCCTCCGCTGAGCCTGAAGTCAACTAAAGGGCTAATGATAACTATCATTTGACATAAATAAACAAACTCCAATACACTTTAAGAAGTCATCCCCACCAACATAATATGAGGAAAATGAGTAAACCAAGAGTCTTTCAACTGCCAAAAGTGCATTGCCATGAAAAAATGCAACAGGAATTTAAAACTATAAATATACAAAAATATGTAAAGGAAATATATTATTTGAAAAAAAACAAATTAATGTAAACTTCATTCATGAAATTGACATTTCATAAATGGGCTTAATTTTTTGAGACGAAAAAGTTCAAACAGACAAAGATGTACCAAACAAATCAATAACTCAGGAAAAATCGACTATTTGCTTAGAACCAAGAATTTGCATCTTTCACTCACCACAAGGATGCAATGATCTCTAAGCGCAACGAATTAAGTGCAAAACTGAACACCTAGTCACCGGATGCTTAAGCAAAATCACAATTTTTGCAAAACTGCTAGTGAAATTGGATTTCAATACCGATTACCATCTCGACTTCAAGAATACACATGAAAGACAAAAAAAGAAACACGAACTGATCTTCACACTTATTTCTGAGGAGGAAAGGTGTATGTTCCAGCTTGCAAATGTGATTTACACGAACACACAGCATTGAACCTTGGTATTAACTCAGAATGGGCCGTCATTATCTCCATCACAATTGAATAGATATATTTCTCATAAATTAATTGTCAACTAGCTTCCTGCCCACTATCCGACCAGAACGAAATGAATAAAAACAGCCAAATCATAAACATCCTAAACAGATAACCACAAGTCATAATTAGCAAAGTGGAAAGTTGTGCATCATTAATACTGTTCAGCATTGCGGGGGCGGGGGACAAGAAATGTATGGTTCAATTTATTAAGATCTCTGTAGGACATAAAAAGTTAACAGCCCTGGGAATCGAAAAAGGTGACAATAGCAGTTTTAAACGCGATCTTAAACAGTAATGTAATTAATGAAGAACTTGCATTCGCAGTATATAATTTCAACTTAAATCATTCAGTCCCACTTTCTATTGCTTTGCACATATCACTGCAAGTTCAAATACTTGAAACGAATTGAAAAAAAAATTCACATCAAACCAGATACCTGGGGTAAACAACCGGTCGTTAAGCAAAAAAAAACAAGAGATATATGAAAAGGCGGTGAGTTGACTGAAGTCAAAACACAAAACAGCAAAATTTAAATTTAGAGGAATTGAAATGCATTCAATGCTGGCCATTGAGGAAAAGTACGCGATTTGCCAAAGTCTGTAGCATGAAAAGCATCAGAGTCAACATAAAAGGACAAAGAGTAAAAGTGTCAGAAAATAAAGAGGCATATGGATAGGATAAATTAGCATCAACTGGCAACTTAAACGACTTTCGTCGCACACACACATAGACACATGTGTGCGCGCGCATGAGTACTGCCATACGCCTAGCGATGCATTTGAAGTTTGGCCAAGGTCTTCTGTATTCTTGCTTGCTTAAGTGCGGTCGTACAACTTTAGACTGTTTCTGCTACTGCTACTTCTAAAGTAAGACTCATAGTGGCGTTTAAATTTGGGCTAAACGTAGAGAGCGAGGATCTGAAGAGCAATTAACCAAAATTGAAACTTGCACTGTTGGGAGATCCATCCACTTGATAATTAAATCGTATGACAAAAGGGAGAAAGGAAAGGAGAAGAACCCAGATCTTGGAAATTAAATAAACTGCAAAAGGGGGACATGAACAGATCGATTGCGTGAGACGAGAAGATATATGCTTACCCAGCTTCTGGATCTATGTTCTCGAAATCCGGCTCTTCATCTTCATCATCATCGTCCTCCTCTTCTGAAGGATTACCATGCATTCGAAAACCGAATTCACTAATTCGATCTCCACCTCCAATGGAGTCCTGGAATAAAAAGTAAGAGTAAATTAAGCCCATTTTGGAGAGCATTTAAAAAACATTCATTTTGGATAGATGTATCATTGTCAGGCCTCTGGTGAGAAACACGAATACTGGCAACCCATTCAATTCCCAGATTTAATAAGCACGATCGATCAATCGGTTCATTAGGTACGCATTGACGACTGAACAGTTCGGTGGTATTGAGGCCACTTAACCGTAGAGAGCCATTTTCAAAATAAAAAAAACCAATTAATCTTCGAGCAGCGTTCAAAAAGATGTCTGACCAGTATCGTAATCAAGTGGGCCAATTTCAAAATGAGAAAATGTGACATCAGGTTGACATGACGCATAAACTCGGTTTTATGACAAGTAAACCACCTTTAAACTAACACACCCAAAGTCAATCATTTTTTGCTCAAGAGAGACTTCGTTTCACTACGTCAGGCTAGAAAGATCGTTGAAATCCATTTCACTTCCCATTTGGAAATCTCTAGCATTAAAAAAATAAGCTACACAGAATTTGAAAGTGTTCGTAAGATAGAGATTGATTGAAAGTGGATCATATCAATTGATGACTACCAAGTTGAATATTAATATCCAATGACATGAAATTTACTTCAAATAAGCAAAAGAGGAAGTAGACAGAAAATTTGAGAACTGAGGTGTTAATGGTAACAGCCCATCTATCACCCATCGACTGATTGACAACGGATGCGAACGTCAATACGGAGCATTATAAGGAATAAACAAAATTTCCGTTTTCTCATGAAAACTGTTGAAAAAAACACTTCAATCCAATGAGTTATGAAGTCGGATATAAAAGGAGCCTAAGTTCCAATAAATCGTGCCTCCCATCAATTCAACCATTTTAGTTTCAAGTGGTCAAAATAATACTTCTCTATGTTACAGCATATGAATTCTAGCAAATACGAAAGTAAAGGTATTAAAGCATTAAAACAGTTGATTGGCTCTGCAAAATCTGACAAGCATACAAAAAATCAGAGGAGAGTATTACCGTTCGATTCGATGAGCGTTTGCCGAGAGTGAGAACGCCATCAGCTGCTAAGAGTTGCTCATCAGCTACATCCAAATCGAGATCTTCAGTAGCGAACTCCGAAGTGGTAAGAGTTCGAGATCGTTCATCGTTAGTTCCTTCAACTGAGGAAGAATCCTCCTTCCTTTGGTTAGGTGCCTTCTCGGCGTTCGCAACTGCCGATGATACAACCGATTTCGTGTTTCCATTACAGCTACTAGCTGCCGCGACTACTTCCGTTCGAGCCAAAGATATCACCTTTATGAAGAATTTAAGCATTACAGTAGTCAATTTACTTGTAAAGTATTTGCATAATATTAAATATAAGAGTGGACATAAAGTGCACAGGTATTCTATTTTAAATTGTATGGGGAGGGGGGGGGGGGTTTCGGTGCATGATGCCTGAAGTGTAACCAATATAATGAAAGAAGTTCATTTCTTTTAAACCCGGTATATATTATAGTGTTCTAGATATATGTATTTGAGTTTCAGGTTTAAATATTGGAGGGTAAAAGTCATAACATAAATTAGACTTCCGATTTGCTATTGACAATTGAATAGGATAGGAGTTTTAGGATCTTAAAATTGTTCTCATCTCAAAGGAAAGTTACTTTTCGTGTTTTAACAAATTTTTATGCAACAGGCATTGTCTCAGCTGTAAGAATAAAGATGATATTCTGATGTGACAACTCAGCCCTCATCCTTTATTTGGTTGAATGCAAATATTATGGAAAACAAGGTACCAGGAATAGTTGCTTATCCATATTAGTGACCATGATATCCAGATATCTGGATTCTGGAAAATGTACAATTGTGACGTAACCTCTCCGACTGACTAAGGATTGTAATTTTTTGCGAAGTTGTAACTCGTTCTAAGATACCATGATATAATCTAGTCAAGATGTGCGTCCACTGGGGTCGTTTGAGGCCCTTTTGAATGGTTTTCAGTATTTCGCATCTTTGATAGTGTAAAAAATATTGATAACACACTTCTGTGAACATTCCACCACCATTGACAATGTTACTTTTGACAGTTCTTAGGTGCCTTCCGAGAGATTTAGTCTTACACTGGCAATTACAATCACAACCCCCCCCCCCCCCCCCCCCCCACCCAATTGCCTGTGCTACACTTCGGTGTAAGAATTAAAAAAGGTGAATGCTGAGGCCTAAGACTACAAAGTACCTTCAAATAGGTTGCCAAATGAAAAAGAAAATGTCTTCAGAGCTTATGTATTTCTGTGATTAAAACCAAGCTTGGCATTAGAGATATGACTACCTTAATTCGGTAGGTAGGATTTTATTAAAAATATTAGAAAGAGATTTCATAGCAAACCACTAATTCTAAATGTCTATCAATGTCATTTAAAGTACTAAACCAGCAAAATTCCGACAGATAAACAAAAAAGAAAGGTTAAGTTAAAATAAAAGGAAAATATAATAAGGCCATAAGCATCTCTCTATTGGAAATTAATTATTAAATTCATTTCGTAGGACGGCTTCAGAAGGCAGATAAAGCCATTGAACCTTAACTTCAGAAAGACTATATGTATGGGCAGGGGTCAACTGATAGATACTCGATTTAAAACAAAACTCACCGATCGAACCGGCTGAGGAGTAGCTTCTGGATCATTGGCAACGACACTCGGCTTAAGTGGCACCATCCTAGGACTAACTAAAACAGACGATGGTCGAGGTTTTTCCACTTCTCCTTCAGAAGAGATTCCCTCCTCGTCCTCGCCTTCACTTTCTTCCACCTGCTCATCATCTCCGTCTTCTTCAGCACTGGATGAGACACTGGAACTCTGAGAAGAGGACGACGAATCTCGCGTCCCCGAAGAAGAGGAGGAGATTGTACTGCAGGGAGATGTCGATGCTGAAGAGAAAGAAGCGGCAGAAGGGACTGGAGATCCAGACCGCGTGGTAGCTGATTCACTAAGAGGCGGTTTTGGGGCGGGGCTTGCAGTGGGGGCATTGGCGGCGTAGGCGGGGAGTGGAGTGGCCAGTTCATCCATGATACGAACGTCTTCCAGACGATTCCCTCGGACTGGAAATCGAGGATAGACTGAACCACTCGGCGCTGCTGGAGTAGGGAGAATTCGTTCCGGTGCGGCGACGGCATGAACACCATTAGATTGAGAGGACGAGGATGGCTGATGTGAAACAGCCTTGTTGGGTTTACTTGAAACCATACCCATTTCTTCCTGATGCGTGGCGACATACTTACTAGCGGCCTCAAGGCCTGCGGAGGAGAATGGAAACCGATTCACAGGAGTCTAAAAGGTTATAAAAGAATAGTCATTAAGTAAGTCCCCTAGCAACGTGCGCAAGTAAACGCATCAAAAAGATCAATTAAGCTTCAATATGTTTTAAGGTTAAAATGTAATGAAAGCATTCACGAGTAAGGAAACTAATAAAGCTTAAATTTTATTCGTTATGACGGTACAACTTATAGAACAGAACAGACATCCATGAATATAAGCATGAAAGAAAAGAACTTTACGGAATGCGGAATAGCTAAACTAGGTCCTGACAACAAAAAAGGGTTGACCTCTCCATTTCAGATTTCACCACTTTCGAAATTGCTGTTACCTTAGCTTCAACCATCACCTACGGACTGATCATCACTTTTAAGAAATTAAGTAACATCACACCCACACACACAGAGAAAAAATACAAGCCAAGCATCTTATAATTAAATGAAGACGGATCTGTCAATACCTTATGATAAAAGCCAAACCAGCCTATGGCTATTTTTATCCATGATTAATTGACCAGTCAAGCACAAGAGTGCACGGTCTGCATTCATACAAGGCATGGATTTAGACCGCTCAGGAAAAGCAGTTATTAATCAACAGACAAATTAATCACTCCAATTCCACATTCTGAAACGATGGGCTAGCGTCTGAATGGAATTTTGCCCAATTCAACAGAACATGAACTAAAGCCAGTTTATGGGAATGTGAGGCGAGTGTGCAATGACGCAAACAAGGCTCGCGCTGGGACGATAAAAGACTAAGCTCTGGTCAAAATATCATATTACGCATTCAGGGAATTGGCATAAATAAGAGTGATTTCAGGGATAATACGCATACCTATAATATAGACGCCAATGTATTCTGCTGCATTTTGGTTGCAATTAGGAAGGTAATAATCAGAGTCAGATTAGAACAAAACTGGATTCTTACGATCGCGATGCGTCCAACAAATGACCAGCACCGTTTAGAGTATATTAGTGGAGCTTGTATGGTGAGAAAGTTGCATTCTACCCACCTGAAAGAAAACTATGATACCAAACTCGTGACCTCTGACTGCTGAGAAAGACCCTACTAGCTTCGCACCAATCGATGCACTGATAAAAATTGGCCATTTTTTGGTTGTTACGATAGCAAATGCCAGGATAGCAAATCATGGGTCCATGATACATTTATTCATTTCAATCATGTTTAAAACAGTTCGTCCCCAGATAGTGCAGAAGCAACCAAATGAGATAGCAATAAAGTAGCGCATCTGCAAATAACAATAACTTAACTACCTAGTGTGAAGATGTTTGACTATAAACTTTTGTACCAAAAAATGAGACTGATTTCAAACCCAACAGCAGATAGTAATTAATGAAGTCTAATAGGAAATTATACCAACCAAGTTGTATTAAGATTAAAACTTGATCGACCATACCCGGTATACCCCGCCTGCCAATGAAAATAATCAACGCGAATAATGTGACTAATTCATTATGTTCATTATCAGGCACGTAGGAACGCACTATCACTGAATACTTCTTTCACTTTCAAACAGCTTGCAGATTTAAATCGATTAAAGAGTGGAATTTGAACAGGGATGTTATTTATTTAATACTGAAGAGTGCACGATGTTAAAACCACGGCAAAACATGGATGTACTATCTTCCCAAAACGTGTCATAGAAATCATCATACTGACCCAACCAAACAAACTATGATCTAGAATGATTAAATTTTAGTTAAGTTGATTCTCAGTAACATAGAGTATCTAGTTCACAGCCAATCACACGTTGCTACTACAGGAAATAAGATAATTTAAATGTCAAATATCTTGCAGCAATTAATGAGCCTCATTACAGACATAATAAATGGTTTCCTACAGTGCATTAGTCTGCATGAATCTAGATAAGCATGGATTAGCAAAGCAGTGCACAATGTTGATTTTTCAAAACAGTCTGGCAAAGGAGAGACGGTATGGTTTACTAAGTTCGTCTGTCTTTAGATACGCAAATAGAAATGAACTGGAAAAGAAGTTTATCACGGTGCAAGGCCCCTCGAAGTGGATAAGTCCTAAGATCTGTAAATTGATATCAAAACTAGAAAGAATGGTAATTGTTATGGCAAAAGCTCATAAAAGTTCGGTTCGAAATAGGTACAGTATAGCACAATTCATATTAGCTTAAACAATTTTAGAGTTAGCCAATGTTTCCATAATAATAATGCTAAGAAAATGTTTAATATTACACCAATATTTCATTAAGGGGAAATATTCACTATCTTTTGATGATAATACCTTTACCTTGAAAATAATAAAGTCTTTTGCTTAAAAGTGGCGTTTACCTAGCACCATGCATTTTACCCCCCCCCCCCCCCAGATAGCAACAACAAGTCGCTCCATATTATCGATGTCTGGAGGTCAGAACACCGCCGGACTGATACTAGCTTTTATATGACGAATATCTACCACCTGTAAGGGTAGCTAAAGCAAATTGACGGCTGATTGACAACCTGTGGGAATCGCTCGTTCCGGGAAAAAACAGCGTCTTATCAGTCTCCTACACCGCATTAATAAGTCTTAAGGAATTTTAGCTATAATGGCATCGTGTTCATTAGTAGATTAAGCATAAATTTCAAATTCAGATTAGAATTAAAGCAGATATTAGGTAGGAGGTGTAGGAGTAGGGGAAATAAATTCACAAAACATTCACTCCGTCCAAAGTTTGCCTCTCTCTCTCTCTCTCTCTCTCTCTCTCAAAGAAATTACATAAACATCGAAAAAGTAGCCTAATTCTGGGTCGAGAACAGGAACAAGGCGATAGAATCGTTTCGCCGATAAATGGGTTTTAATCAAATAACCCCAATATTTAAAGAGGTCATGTTGATAATCAGTAATTCTTTCCCTATCAACGGTTCAACGTTGACATTTTGAACATTGAAGCCAATGGTGAGTAAATCGAATGCCTACTCTAAAAATAGCAAGGAGTAATGAGAAAATGCGTTTTATTTTTATAAATCACAGCTCTGTCTTTCAAGTAATCATGCGAAGATGCAATATATCACAATGAGGTAGGACGATTAGCAATAGAAGTGGATTCAAAACACGAAACCGTCCAAAAAAGCGAAGCAACTGCAACTAGTTATCATCCACACTTCTCAGCACAAATTATTAGCTAGCTTACTAACCGCATTCAATGGCACAACATGCAAACGGCTAGTGCATACAAAGGAGCATAAATAATAAGGTGGGTTGAGAGATAACAACCAACTTACTTCGCTCAGTGGACGAATAGTTTTATCCTATAGTATACATGCATAGGCATAATACGTAGACATGATAAAACGCATGAATAGTACAATATTATTAAAAGGGTAGTGTAGTGCAGCCAAAAGAGAGAGAGAGTGTCCCCCACTTTAACCCCGCATAAAAGATGGCATCTTTTCGAAAGGAAAAAAAGCCAATCAGGAAAAGCCGAAGGCAAAAAATGAAATTGGAATCAAATAACGCGATCAGGAGAAAAAAAAGAACAAGTAAAATAATCCGCGGGCTACAGCTGAAGTCTAATCAGAGATCTCTTCTTCTTCTTCTTCCAAAGATCGGTAGCCCTCGGGATAACGTTTCAAAGTCATTTATTACATTTATTTATATTTTCATCTCATTAAAAATTAAACAAAGTCCAATGAAATCAGGAAGAAAACAACAATCCAAGGATTAGAACTTATTAAATAGCCTACATTCTCTTTTCTACTGGAATAATATGGGAGGCATGATATTTAAAGGAACAAAAAAACTACGGAAAATGGCGATGCCAATTTCACGATAAGGTGAAAAAAAGAGGACGGCTATCATCTATTTACATTAAAAATATTCGACGAAATATTTGTATCCGGTGCTAAGGAAAATATGGAGGTAAATTCAGCGAAGCAGATGCCAGCACTCGATAATGACCATTTTCGTTTCAAGTAAGTCACAAATTGACAAAGCAGCAATAGTAACACCATCAGTTTGAAAGCTAAACAAAATTAATGAAACAAATAATGCAGGCATCTTAAATTTCACTAGTGTACACAACCACCGTTTTAAGGTATCAGGCTCAAATAAGTCCATTCTATAAAAACTATGTAGATAAGAAAAAAAAAGCTAAGAACACAAGTGATAGTAATGGGTGCATTGAGAGCAATCGATTTGTGTTAACTAAAACTTGATAAGGAGCATATTAAGGGAAGACATGGATTTAGGCTCCGAAGAGTGCAATCAAATTTATGAAGGTTTCTGAACTTCCTAGTGAGTAAATAAAATTGCTACAGCGATAATGCAGATGAATAACAAAAGCAGAGAGGAGGCTTACAACCACCGGAGTAAGATTATAACAACTAGCCTCGCTCCAAGATGGCTAATAGGGGAAATTAGCATACAAGCACCATTGCAAGTCACGGAAAATAAAACTAGAGGAACAAAGCATCAAAGAATGAAATAGCTCAAACAACAGAGTTGTCAATCCGCCAAGGAAATTAAATGAAAGCTGAATAACATGTCGGCACTTAAATTCACAGTTAACACGAATTCAGAGCTCGATAGTGGAACTGGAATGCATTAAATACAGCACGTAACCTTAGTAACCAACCCCTCAAATGGTGAAACACAAACTTAATGATACAGAACAGGTGCATTCAAGCATGAAATTGAAACTCACCTTGATGTTAACTTGATATTGATGTGAAGCCTTGGGAGTAGCCAGTCCTTTTGCAGCGGATAAGTTTGTAGCAGGTGCATTAGCAGGAGCAGGTCGTTTAGACCCGGGTACGGGAGTCTGCAGCACCTTGTTGGCCGATGGCGGACGACCAGCGTCATGGGTGGCCTCCACTGACACTGCAGAGTCACCGGAGGGCCGAGGTTGACCGAAAGAGAATGGCTCAGGATTGCGATTCTGCTGCAACAGCTGAAGAGTTAAGTTCTGTGAGAGAGTTGGCTGTGTCACGAATTCATGCTATAAAGGGAAAAATTAGGTGTTAATCTATTGCTACATGTAAGCTAATGAAAACTCAAAATAACGAATCAACAAAAGTAAAAATGCATAGCCACGATGTGGTGAAGCTTACTGGCACGTTGACTTGAAAATTAAAACAACCAATGAATAGTGAAATAGGAGACATGAGTGAATGCCTCGATTATGTGGAGAACAACCTATTCAACTCTTTAAGCGAATTGTACTATGGGCTAGGACGGGCGAATTAAGAACTCTAAGAAGTCGGAATGTGGCGAAGTATATCAGAATTATTAACAACAAATAGCACATTTTAAAAAAGATAGTTGGGTTCAGTTTGTGCTTTGCCACACTGGAAGAAACAAGTCTGTAGGATAATTTATTCTCTGTCCACAACTCATTCAACACCACTTGTGAATGAGTAAAATATTTCCTTCAATTTTAACGTTTAATACGTCTCACTCTTAAGTTGACTGAGAACACATCAAACATCCCTTTCAACTCTTCCATCAACCCTATTTGAAGACCTCCAAGGATAATAAAGTCATTTCTGAAATTTGTGGCCCAGTGATTGCACTCCACTCACGTCAACCTAGGTTTATAAGATTTCAATCTACAAATTTCAATGAGGACATATTAAAACCCCTGATTCAATCAGATCCTCGGTTAACTACAGAAGAAATAGCACACAAGCATACATCTCTGTGGCCAATTGTGCAGGCACACTTGAGGAGCATCAGTAAATTGAATAGGATGGGAACTTGAGTGCGGCCGCATCAACTCTCCCAGTAAAACAAATGATGAATGCAACAACACGTGTCTCTCTTTGTTGTCATGACTAAAAACAATTTGTCCTTTCTTACACCAAATTCTTACTGACACTGAAACGTGGTTCGTTGAGACAACGTTAACGGGAACAGTAATGATTGTCCCCAAGTTAAAAACCACTCCATTCGCAAACTTCTTCCATGCATTTCGTGGAATAATTCATTTCAAATTGTTAAAGACCGAAGAAGACTAAACAAAAGAGCAAGACGTAAATACCCAAGTTTATTAAACAGAAATGGATAATTCTACAGTATGACAACGACCGAACCCACAAAACAACAATGACCTAAAAAACCAATATCACCTTTTTAATTTTCAACAAGTTTATAAGCCTAAATGCAGCAGCCCAGGTTTTCATTCTTTGTTTCAACCCAATTTAAATTTATTTTGGCTATTCTACTGCTCATTCGTGCTTTGATTTGTACATTAATAAAAACTGAATTGCAACTGCTTGTTTGACATATCTGATAGACAAACTTAGACGCTAACTGCTAATCACGTATTCTCTTCCCACATTAGCATATACAACGATATTGTCTTTAACTACGTGAGTTAGACAAACCACAAAATATAAGGATAGTATAAAATTTGCTCATGTGAGAACATATGCGACTCATTGCCTAAGTAATTCAAACCACATAACACGCATAATATCCCTTATATCCTAAATTAATATTAATAATATGTTAATTTCTTTACCTCTTCAATCTCGAACTAAACTAGCGTGCTATTCTCCCTTTTCGCGCGTTTTTCCACATCAAATCATGTAAGATTTTGCCATAAATAGGCAAAAATTGACACTTCATATCAAATGCTACTTTGTCTTTTACTTCATAGTAATGGTTGACAGCTATACTGGAGATAATTTTTAGAAGTTTGCTAAAGTTATCCTTAAAAACCACATAGTTTCCACCTAGTTTCTTGAGATTTGCTTGCTATTCAATTTTAATACATTGGGAAATGAAAATTACAATCATTTTGGTAAAATCTGAGCACATGCATTTATTGTCTCTGCCCGATATAAATGTTTCAGTGGGGTTAAACGAACTGGTTACATTAGAGACTAGTTAGTGGTGTACCTGTAGATTTCGGTTAACAGCTAAAAATAATCATAAAAGATTTATATACAATGTTTCCTTTTATTTTCTTTATTTTGCATGACAATTGCTTTGAATTCGTCAAGATACCTTTGAGTGTTCACCATTTTTGGCAAATTGTAGAAAAACGCTTGGTGAGATTCGATAGGTAAAAATTTATTGAAATTCACCACATTTTTTGCTTATATTACATTTCCTTTTTCCATGAGTAGTAAATCAATAAGAATACTGACAGTTGGCTAAAGAAGGCTACTGAACAATATTTCTTAAAGAAGCACATTTAGAGTTTTGTTCATGAACAAAATCGTATTTTATTCAACACCACTAAATTCCCTTTATTATCGATTGTTAATCCATATAAAAGGAAAAGATAGTGAACCATAAAGAGACGATTGCCACACTTATAATTAAAATGAAATCACATATTTCAATTTGCATTAATCAATTTTATTGCATTTTCATACGCCTAGATAACAAGTTAAATGGTAAATAAAACGTCTATTGACAGCCAGATAATAAATTGTGTTCTGATTTAAAATAATTTTGTACGTTCTTTGTGATTTAAATAGACATCGATTTCGCTCATAACTATCAATCTATCCTTTATCTGTATTCCCTTGATTTGTTGACTTAAGTGTAAATTGATTTATCGATCGCCAATCGACCTGAAT
Organism: Rodentolepis nana; assembly: GCA_900617975.1. Lineage (NCBI taxonomy): Eukaryota > Metazoa > Platyhelminthes > Cestoda > Cyclophyllidea > Hymenolepididae > Rodentolepis > Rodentolepis nana. Next base: position 45,556 of record UZAE01012087.1, read on the forward strand.
AGAAATTTGCTTAAAATAAAAAGTCGAAATGGCCATGAGAATTAGGCCCGGGATATCAAGACTCCCTTTAGCAAATAGTAAACATTCCCCCCCCCCCGCACCCATCACCTCCACACACACACACACACACACACTTCCAGAAGAGACAAAAAGTGCAAGACAATACTTGAGGCCTCAATCACCAAATCATGTGCCTGTGAATTCAGCTTCATAAAAGCTAGTTGTTGAGAGCGTTAATTACATAATGCAAAAATTAAACCAACCAAACAGACAAATTAACTAACAATAACATCAAACATTAAAACATAGCATAATCTTTCATTTACCATTATTCTGTACACAAACCCAAGTAGCTACAATTTAAAACGCGAAATCACCAAATCGATTTGGAAAAAAAGATGGGTCAAAATAGCTACGGCGCCGGAGGAAAAGCCGCAATGAAATAGGTAGATAACAGCGGATGTGAACAAGAAAAAACTGAGCCATCAAAAATAAAGATTAAGAATTATACGCAGTAATTTTCCCTTAATTATTTTGGCTCTTTTCAGAAATAGGCTCATTTAAAGATGGTCATTTAAAAAACCCCATCCTTTAGTTGTATGGATAAAATTAAACAATTAACTAATCCGTGCACGGAGTATATTAAGTGTATCGAATGGTTAATGGGATAAAACCCGAGCATAAATGGATAGAAAGTGGTTTTATGTTTCACCTGGGACAAAAAGACATACTTCCGTCTGAAGTAATCAATTTAAATACTGTCTCTTTCTCGATTCGTCAAATCATCATGTATTACATAAGTGCATAAATAGGTTCAAGATGACGTTTGTTGAATTGTTTTTGAGCTCTTAAATCAAGTAAAATCGAAAACTGGAAAAGTTATTTGTTTTCTTTTTCACATTTCGCAAAGTGTCGAGTGGAGAAAAAGCCCTCCACCCCCCCCCCCCCCCCCCCCCCCCCCCCNGGAAAAAAACCCCCCCCCCCCCCCCCCCCCCCTCCTTCTCCAAATTTGAGTGAAAAACTAGAATTAGGCAAGCCTGAACAACTGTTCCAAATAAGCACTTGAAACGCTAAGTGCACTCAAAAGGGGGAAGCGATCAACGTAAACGTCTACGTACTCATCGATGTAAGTACTGTAAGCATAGTAGTAAACATGCTCTCCGACTATGCCGGGATTTCTCAGTCAGCTAAATGTATTAAAATGAGGCAAAACTATCCAAGCAAAGCAGTCGAATGTTTACAATCCATTGTACGGTGTGAAAACGAAGCTGAAAATCAACTTGTGCATGTATGTTCTGTCTACGCATATGTTTGCAAAAAAAGTAGACTGCACTTTCATTGTGGTTTATATATAAGCACCTTCGGTGCGCATGCCTATAAGATTAGGCAGGCCTCAAATAGCTTGCGATACACATGCAGTTCTTGGCAAAATTGATCACACCCACAATCCCGAGGGTAAAGAACTGATAATAGACGCTGATCACTGATGGTGTAAACTAAGAATCGAGGAAATGGGTTTGGTGGAACTATCGAAACTGAAACTGAAGGAAGCAAATGTAGACATTCTTCTAAAGCATGATGGATAACACTCGAATTCCTTTAGCGAATACACTCAGTGGACGCAGTTTTCATTAAAACTATATCAATTAATGAAAAGATGATGCGTACAAACCTACCAATCTAAAGTATGGCTAACCAAATAAGTTGTAAGTGTGATAAAATTGACCAATGGTAATTGGTAATTGGTAATCCGAAATTTGACATTAATACACTGTCAATAAATGGTGTAGTAAAAAAATTACTTCACAGTGTCCAACTTATACCTCGAATTCCAACCGTAATTAGCACAGAAAGGGAGAACTAGATGTAAATCTATCAGTCCCATACTGCCAGCTGATCTGCACATTAGAAAACAGAGAGCTATGAAATTGGCAGATCCGAATGGAAGGCACGCGCTGGTATGTAAGACGCAAATAAATATCGAGAGAAACAATAAAGTTACGTCAAAAAAAGGAAGATTCAAGTTGATTTTCACTATTTGTTTCAGGCAAACATCAAACAATAAAAAGTGATGAAATGTGTTTTGATTACGATTCTCTTATTACTTCACTGGGAATAGCGAAACTACCTCTCGATAAAAATACAATTAAATCCTATGACGGAAGAGGGTGAACTATAAACACATACTAACCAACGCAACAGCCGCTTACCTAGTGCACAAGGGAAGGACCAAGACTGAAAAAGCATTTCGGCGTAAATTATGCATTAAATAATAAACTGCATTATGCATGAAAGAATATTTTGATAGAAACACAAAAGCGAACCAAAACTCACCCCAAGCATAAGCTCAGCTGTCGGCCTTTTCTTCTCATTTTTCGTCAGAGCGTACTTTAAAAATCCATGAAATTTGTTGGACCTAAATAGATTGGAATAAACGTGCATTGGCAAGTAAGAGGAACGTAGTGCTGTACTAACGGAATGAGGCAAGGAAATGTAATCACCATTTAGATTTATTCCTCAGTGTTGGCGGCTTATAGTTTTTCATGCTCAATATGCGGAGAGCTCTGTTTAAAGGTTGAAAGAGAAGAGATGAGATTAGAAAGAGAGGATCTTAGGACAATGGAGGGGGGGGGGTCGTAGGTATTAAGGAAGTAGAACTAACTTGAGAGGATTGAGATCAAACATGGGAGGTTGCAGTTCGGCATATTCAATTGCCGTAATCCCCACTGCCCAGATATCACATTTCTCATCGTAACCACCTTTCCTTTCCACAGCAACGACTTCGGGTGCCATCCTTAAACAAATTTTAAATTTTAACTCAAATCCAATGCTGCAATATTGAAAAGGTAGCTTAGCAAATAAATCAATTATTAAGTAAAACTATTTGACAGAAGTGAGAATTCATTAAATTAATTATAAGAGATCTGATTAATAATGCATGAAAATCCATGAATTTTGGTACCAGCCTTGTATAACAATCAAAGCATTTATGTAAAATGATAAACAACGAAAGTGTTCCAAAAAATTTGGTATTAAATGAGAATGAACTAGTAATTCTGCGATGTTGAAATTGTCGTCTCTTACAAAATTAACTATTTTACTCTGAGTATATGCGTAAGTAAGGCTTCGAGACGTGCTACAAACCTATACGCTGTACCTAACCGCACTTCACTACGTATACTTGAATGTCCATCTGCACTTTAACGGAAATTTGCTAAAGAGGGATAGTAGATTAGGAAGGAGAAGGTAAATGTTTATTTATCAGCGAGAGTTAAAGAGCATATTAGAAAATACATATGATGACCAAAGTTCGTGGGCAAAACGTAAACAAAATTAAGATCACTGCCTAGCAGTTAATTCTTGTGAGAAAAATTGTTAAAATTACAATTAAACACTACTTAAAAGTGGAATGAAAATAATAAATTACCAATAAGGAGTCCCGATGAGAGAGTTTCGCCTTTGAATTGTGTGCGTGATTTGAGCAGCAACTCCGAAATCAGCTATAAGCAAATAAAGAGTTAGAACATTTACTTCCTAGCAAACTACCTGCTTAATTCGCCAATAAAGGGGATTATTTGTACATATTTGTGCCTACCAAATTAAGAGGGAAGAGAAGTAATAAATCACAGTGATAATGCCAAATATTGTCCTCGGGGAAAAGGGAGTCAGGCTGATATTCGATTAGCTAGAGTACGAACAACTGATAATATAAAACGGAAAACTGCGCAGCACAATTAGCGTTGTGCAGCAAAAACGTGATAGTGAAAATGTCTCTCACACATGCCTGGTCAGGGCCTTCGGCTGAGAAGAGAAGTACCATTCTTGATGGCAATCAAAATGAGCAATACCAGTAGTTAGTGTAGCATTAAAATTTACCTTGAAACTAGGTACCACGTTATAATCAAAAGACCAAATTTAAAAAAGTCTATAAAATCAATATTTGAAAACAAAATAATGCAACCAGAAGACTCAGCTAGACGACAATAAGAATAGACAAAATCAACTCGTTCGAATGCAACAAAAACTGGGCAAAAGTGCCGTATCAAATGAAGAAATTGATCAGCAATTATGGACGATGGAAACAGAAACTTGTGAGAAAATTCCAAAAGATTTTTGGGAAAATTTGTTTTAATAATAATTAATAATGCAAAATTTGATGCAGAGATTTAAATGTAAAACTAACCAATTTTCACAGCACCGTCATTGCACAATAGAATATTTGCTCCCTAAAAGAATAAAACGGATAAAACTAAGAAAAAGGCAGCGAGATACAGTCTAAATTGACTCAAATTAACAAAGGTAAAATGTAAAAAAAAGTGATACTAATTTGAGCGAGATATTTAAACATAAAAAGTCACCTTGATATCTCGATGAATTTTGCCTTGACTGTGCATGTAAGCAATTCCTCGAAGTGTTTCACGCGAAAGAAAGGCAATACAATCTTCGTCGACCGGTTTCCGTGTATCTAAGGGAGTAATAATTAATAACAAGTTACTTGTGTAGATGTCTTGCATCGAATAACCGCCACAGAACTCCATACAAATCCATAGTTTATTGTGTCTGTATAGAAATAATAAACGGAGTAAATAAACACAAACCGAAAATAGCTGTCAAAGAACTGGACAATATTGCGGTGACGGCAGTCCCTTAGAGTCTGTATTTCTTGAAGAACAGCTTTGATATCATCTTTTGCATCCACTTTTATTATTTTAACAGCTGCATAGTCCTTTGTATTCAATCGGAGAGCCTAAGAAACAAAATATTTTGTCAAATAGGATTACCTTATAAACTTCTCCATACGTTCCAACTCCTATACTACGGATAAGTTTGTAATCCTCTTTCGGGTCCCTATGGTTTACCACCTCCCGAATATAGTCAAGTTTTTGTTCACTTATCAAGCAATGAGCCGACATTTAACCGGCTATTCACTTAACGAACAAACATCAAAGCTCATTTACAAACAGACCGCCGCTTATAACAGTTTAGCATATGAAATACGCCATTCACAAAGGATGAATTTGATTAAGCAAAGAACAAAATTGATTTTTTGGTCATTAAAGAGTTTAATAATTTATGTTTTATTAGGCTTAATCTAAAGTATAATTTCAAAATACTTTATTTTAGTTTTTATTAGAAAACTGGAAATTTCAGCCAATATTTGCATCTTTAATTGAATGCATTGAAAATAGATTGAGGGTTTTATTCTAAGCCAAATAAAGGATAGTGAATAATACAGATTTGAAGTGGACTATTATATTCAGAGCAGTTTGAATTAAAGGCTAATCACTATTGATTAAATAAAGAACAGTAATAATTAATAACTTCATTCTTGAAAAAGTGAAGTAGTTACATTCCAAAGTGGAAAAGTGTAATTACCGGATGAAATTAGTATATATTGTCTGGACTCAAAGAGAAGAATGGCATGTTTCTGGGAGAGAATACCCATTTTCTGTATACATGATTACAATATATTATGCGATTTTGTAAGGTCTATTGAGCGAAATATATCAAATTATCCTGTTTCAGATATCAGTGGTGTCAAATGCTGTTTCCGATATGGGTTGAGGAAATCTTTAATACCAAAAATGTCAATAATAACATTGAATTGATCATCAAGAGAAATACTAACATTGCAATTACTGGTAAAATATTAAAAAAAAGAATAAAATTTTTTAGACATGCGGATGAAAACTTTGGCGAATGTAGAAATTAGGACAGCAATCAGAAATAAAGCCATACTTCAATTAATCCCTATATATAACTTCGAATTTACAGAATTTTTGTAGTTACATGCTTTGCAAGATTTAGGGAAAACAATAATTTTCAGAATTGTAATGAAAGTATCTCAACTATTATTATTTCTATGATCACTTCTTGGTGAACTGTTTCAAATGCATGGGAGGGTATAAGTAAAGCTGGACAGAACAAGATTATCTTGCAATAAATATACTCGAATTAACTTTTTAACTGTTATTTCAATGGATCATCTAAGTATTATTAGTAAGATCTTAAATGATCCATATTAAGTTTAAACGGGTGAATATTTACTTATCTTGTAGATTTGTAATGTTTATTTTCACAAACAAAACCAATAGTGGCGATGAAAGATAGCTTTTGATAGTAAATTGGTTCAATGAATCGAAAATAAAAAATAAAAGTGTACTGCATTTGCTCATTTTATAACAATGTTCAAATCTTTGAAATAAGTAAGTATAATGAACACGAATTTTATTAAGAATTGAAAGTTTTCCGAACAAATATAATATTATAAAATTGGCAATTTATGTGAAATGATTTACTTAAATAGATATAGGAAATAAAAAAACAACGTTTGTGTTGATTAACCGCAATAATTATTCCCAAGAGCATTATTATACTTTAGCACCAAAACAAAATGAGGTAGCATTACATAACTGAACTCTGCTTTATTTAGCTTCTGAAATCACTATAAACAGGGCGCAAAATTCAGTACACTTTACTTCATGCAAAATAGCCTATACGAGCACAATGGTATGCTAAGTCTAGATTTAATTTACATGTCTAATTTAATTCATACTCATATATTTCTATATAACTTATAGTCTGGCGGAGATTATCGCATGTACACGTTAAATTCTCCCATTTTCGGACTGGATGAGGACTTAAACAATTTTTTAAATGATTTTATTAAAATTGGTAGTCCGAGATTTTCAGACTTCTCTGAATTATGGAAGAAGAAGAAATTCATTGAATTAATCTATGGCCGTCAAACTCAGGCCTCTCTTCGAGATATACTTGAGGGAATTTTCTTCTCCCTTGTAAATAATTTCAATGTTTCTTCTGAATTTTTGCGGAAAATCGGATCGCTCTATCTAATCTACGCATTCTACGGAAAACAGCCCATTGTCAAACAGGTGCTTAAAATAGTTAATTCACTTAAGCTCTATATTTACTTCTGACGCTTATTATGCCTCATTACTTTTCATAGGCACGTGTCAATGTTACGCCAACAATTTGGCGATCTCTTTTGGAGTTCATTAAAAATATTGCTTCGGACAATCAATGGGACGCTTATTATATCTTCCATCGTCTGTGCTCTCAGAGCGCATTCCGGTTTGTCGCCAGCCAAGAGGAGCTCTACCCAGGTGTTCCACTTTGGACCAGATCCAACATATCTTTGCCAGTTCGCCGAACATTCCTCACTAAGTCGCAGCGCAGGTTTCTCTCCGCTTCAAATAAAAGAAATAATGAGCCACAGAATGAGGGCGACATCGTACCAAATGAGGTCTTTGATCTTCCTGAGTACTTGAAAACCAATTGGAATTCCATTTACAGATCTGTTAACGAGTATATTGCAGCCAAGGAGCGGATTGGCTATTCACCTGGACTCTCAAGTCCCGAAGATGATCCGTTTATTGATGCATCTGAGGATAATACTTTGTGGAGTTTGAATCTTGTCAATTATAAAGTAAGGCGTTTTTTAGCCTGACCCTTATTTTGCTTTTATAGTGGTGGAGCTTATCATCATGGTTTGCTTGTTACTTTTAGGATTCAATTGCTCCCATTGCGGATTTGATAAGAAAATTTTCTGGTGGAGTTTTTCTCGATGGGGAGCCCAATACTGATTCGGAGGAGGATCGACAAGAAGCGGAAGAAGATATTGGCGCTAAAAGGAGGCGACTTCGAAATCGAAAGGATTGGTGTTCAGCAGTTCAGAGATGATTTATTGATGCACTTTGTACATACTGTTTTTATAACTGTTGAAATGAAATGTGTACTTCTGTATAATTGCGTTTTATTTTTTCTTTGCACCTCTTTTTGTTTGCAATCAGCACTGAAATGTTGGAGGGAATTTTATCTCGGTTGTTATTTCTTGTTCGCGCCTGAATTCGCATTTTTTACTTCCTTTAAATTAGCAGCTAGTCAGAAAAGTTGATGTTGGATTCTGTATTTTGAATCTGCGATGTTCGATTCATAATATATAATATATGGAACTGTAATGTTTATCTTGCTTTAGATTTTTACATTTTGACAAGCATTCGCTAAGCCAATTTTCTAATCTTTCAATCATGTTTGGGCATTTAATGAAATTTATACCTTAGTATAATTTCAGTAAGTTGTTTTCTTAATGTGGATATTACTGTAAAATCAATATATATCTATTTAAAACAGAACTTTGTATCACTCAAATAAGAAAACAAAGGAGATGCCTAGCTAACTTTTGCACTAGTTTCTCCTTGGAAAAAATCACCCATTTATCCATATTCAAATTTGTTTTTTTTACCCAGAAAAATTTGACTTCATGTCATCGACTGAATCATATTGCGGGCCATCGCATCGGGTTCACTCTGCCTACGAATCTCGATCTTTGCCTAATAGTCCACACTCAAATGAGTTATTATCAAATGAACCCCCTTCGAGTGATGTGTTGGAGTTTTATCGTCAAAAGGTCGCCATTCTTGCTGCTGATGATGAATATTTTCAGAAGCAATTAGACGAAATATCAGAAGCCATTGATCATCAACATTCTTTGCGTATCCAGCTTCAAGAAAAAGAGGATGCCATAATGAATTTAAAAAATCAAATCTCGAAATTGGAGGTATTTTTTTCCTTACTTCTTCATTTGAACCATCCCTATAAAGATCAGTAAATCTATGTCACTCATTTACAAAACCTATGCACTTAGAGCATTGAGTAATTGTTTTGTGACATTGATCGTTTCTTATTTTTTCCAAAAATGTGCATTAATTCAGTTAAGGTCAATCTTCTACCATGACTTAATTTTATAATTTAAAGCTTTTAACGTCTGATTCTTAGACAGACTTACATGCTGAACGCAACCACGTTCTACGCCTCTACGCTGAAAATGATCGACTGAAACTCCGAGAGATTGATGCTCGTAGAATGATTGAGCAGTTAAAGCGTCTTGCGGATATGTCGTTTGCGACACCTTCTTCTTGTTCTTCTTTGCATAGAATTGGAGTTCGACGTGATCCTCTTGAGGGCTATATTGGTTTGTTTCTCGATATTTAGATTGTAACAACCTAGATGAGAATGAAAAAATGTTGGGAAAGGAGAAATGTGAACCGGACTTAGATAACGCTCAAAGATCTCTTGTTGCTCTTCAAAAACAGTTTACTGAACAGACAATGGCGTTTGAAGAACGTATTCAGAGTCTCCTAGTTGATCAAGAAAGACGCATTCGAGATGAAGGGGAGAGGGCTGAAATGTATCGAACACGAGAGGCTGAGCTTTTTGACCAGTTAGTTGCCTTAAATCTTACTCTGATTAACATGACCCCAATAGATTGAAGCGAAGTCAGTTAATTTTACGAGAAATGGTCAGTGAATATCTCCACTTGAGACTCAAACATCGAATTTCCGAAAAAGCCTGGATCGCTGAGAAAGAAGAATTAATTGGTTGCATTAATCTAGGAGTTCTAGATTCTAAGTTGGATTTATTCCAAAACAAACCTACTACTTTTCAGTTAAATTCGACTCCGCTTCCAAGGCTTTTTAAAACAGAGCTATCTGACGAACTAAATTATGAAAAATTGGAAGGTTTTCAAAAACGCGAATGGGAACTAAGAAGAACAATTGAGGAACTCGAGGCCCAATTTGACCAACAACATAAACTCGTAAAACGCTATCGCAATCAGGTTTTGTACTTAATTAACATAAGTAACATGTATTTTATAGGTATTGCAAATCGAAGAGACTAAGTTGAAAATTATGGAGGAATGCAGCCAGTCGAAAAATATTTGTAACAGCAAAATTAAACAATTGAAGGAGAGGAGTCAACTATGCACAAAGAGGTATGAAGATCTTGAACGCCGAAGAAAGCATGAAATTGAGGGGTATCAAACTGATATCCGTTCGCTGAAAAGGAAACTTGCAGATGCGGAGTCGAAACTCAGACAGGTGAGTAATTGTAACATTGCGTCGTCGTCTGAGAGCCAACACCTACTCCAATTAATTAATTACAGCATGCCTCTCTGAAAGGATTATGTTTTATAGTTTTTATGATATCAAATTTACGTTTCATCTTCTTTCCTTTTTCCAAGGTTATTCAAGAAGCTGAAACAGAAACCGGAACGCTAGTGAAAGATCGAAATCCCTGGAAGACAATCAAAATGAGTGCAGAAACACCGCGTAGCAAATTCTTGGAAGAAGAACTCTGGAAATTAAAGGATTTAATGCATGTTTTAAGTACGAAGACGACTTGAGGCTTTTTATTTAGCATTTATTTCTAAATTGTTAAGCCTTTTATGCCATTTTATCTTTCTTATAAATGTGTTCGATGTAGTTTTTTTTTCTTGCAGCAACTAAGCCGTTCAGTTAAGCCCCCCCCCATGTTCAAACATTATTATTATTATATCAAATGGCAGGCGTTTTGATTGTTATCATTAGCCCTTTAGTTGACTTCAGTCTTCACAGAGTGGAAGGAACATCAAAGTGTAAAAAAATTCAAGAGGGGGGGGGGACAGAAGAGTGTATCAAAGACGAAGGTAGATAAGGGGGAAAAAAGGTGGGATGAGTACTGTGAAAATAGTCGAATATGACATACAGTGGGGTCATGGTAGTTTGAAGTCAACTGTCAGGTAATAGACTTTTATGCCGTATGAGTATACGTTGCCCAGGATGCACCACGTGGAGGTAAGTCTATCACATACCCCATGTTCAAACATTCGGTAATCAAATAATATTTTCTCTGGCACTGTTGTGGGATTCCATTTTGGAGTCATGCGGTAAATAGCGAGCTTATTCGAAGGATGAGAGATGGGGTTTTAGCCCATCCAGCTATTAAGAATAGTATCCTAAGGCTGAAAGCATTCCAGAAGTAGGATTAAACTCTGCTCGTGTGCTGGAGCGTATGAAACTCAAAATTTAACAAAATGTAACAATGCCTAAATTGTGGGAAAGCAGCTTAAATCGGTTAACAGAAGGCCCTTCAAACGAAAATTGGCGGGAAAATGATTGTGAGCAATACAAAGGTATGAAAGTGTTCTACTGCATTCAGCTTGGAATTGTTTTTAAATAAGTTTTCAGAATATTCCTAGGTTACTTTATTCAGCGTGATTGAACGATGACTGAAAGCTACTTGAATCATGGAAAAGGATAAGTCGCTCCCTGAACACTGAGAAAAGAATTGCAGCACCAACTAGAGAATTGCAGTGGAGACTACGAGGCTGCTGTGGCTAAAATAAAGCAAGGTAGGTGACGATCTGGTCTGATTGAGCACAGCACACCTCAAAAATAGTTATCATCCAGCCCCAATGTATTATGAAATACGATGTAGTATGGATTGGGAGCACTGATGAGACGCTAATCGCCGTGAAGGTAGAACAAAACTTGAGCAGTTTTTAGGGAGGGTGAGAGTAGAATCATATGGGTCCCTGACTCGGGTTAACGCAAAAGTCTTCTTAACTAAAGATATTTAGATTAAGATGATAAATGATGCATTTTACTCTGGATTAGTTATTAAAATGCCCTAAATTTCATTTGCCTAACACATTTACCACTTCCTATTTGGTAGATGTAAACCAGTATTCTGTTCTATTCAAACAAAAAATATTTCCTAATGTTATGAATAGATGCGTTTAGTAATAATAACTCTTCAATATCCTGAACAATCTTAAAAAACGAATTAATCCACACGAAATGGCCAACCGCTTAATAAGTTACAAAAACATTGAGGAGATAAATTCGGTTAAAAGTAACTATGGAACCAAACCTAAAATTTGAGCATTGGAACTTCAAAGGAAAATGTGAGATACCTGCCCATTTCTTCGGCCCATCCCCCCTCCCACCTCCAATGCAAGTAGTTTTCTTTGCTTGCCCTTTTTCCATAGACAATAAAACCAATTAAGTGATCGATTAATGCGGACAAGCAAAAGTGAATGAGTACAATTAGTGGTTTAGGTGATTGAATTTTACGTCATAATTCTGCCGCCTTAAAGGGGGGGGGTCTAATTGTGATCGCCTTTAATTAATGCCTTCACCAGCTAAAGCGACCTGTTTGTATATGAGAATAAAGAAGATTAATTCTTTATAAACACTGGATATGGAGAGGGTTATGTATAGAGTCAATGGCAAAGATAGGACTCAGAAGTTGCTTATTGAGCTTAGTCAGTTTAAACAAGTGCACCAACGATGCTTTTCATATGCATATCAAATGCAAATTCGAGTAGGTGATCGAACAATTTTAATATTTTTTCTTAAACTACTCTCGATATGGTACCCGCAATTAGTACGTCATTTGATTTA
>UZAE01012088.1:0-65757 GCA_900617975.1 Rodentolepis nana
AAATTTGGGAGGGGGGGGGGGGTGATGGAAACGGTTCATACTTGAAAAGAGTTATAAATCACTTTTTGCAAAAGGTGGTTTCTCCGAAAGCAACATGACTCAAGTGTTTTCAGCAGAAAAATAGTTGTTGAAAATTCTTTCCCAAAGTTTTAAACTACTGTTTACTTGGCTCGATAAGTTATTTTCGTGAATAAAAAAACAAAAAAAGTTGTCAGAGCTTCAGCTGACACTTTGAAATTTAAATCTCACGAAGTTGGAACAAATATTTTCAATAAAAGCCTGCAACACTACTTTTGTGGGAGAGCTCACTTAGAAATTAACAAGACGGAATGGTAAGTTGATTGTAAGTTTTATCTCTAAATGACTAATAATAAACTTATATAAAGTCGTTTCAAAGTAAGCTCAATTCAGAATGAAAACAGGGTTGATTAGCGTTGAATAGTACCTATGGAATCCGTTGAAAGTAGATAAGAAATATTGAAGAGAAAAATTCAATTTGCTTTGTACCTTAAAAGCAAGCTTTGGATGTAATAACAGTTTTATCGATTGACATGCTGCTCAAAATTTATTTTCCTAACGGGACAAAGCTGCTTTATCCTCTGCAATCCTAAGGCCTGTGATTGCGTTCTGCGCTCAGTCCATGATGATTCCATGGGGGTCAACAGTAAATCCCATACACAGAGAGGTAAGTTATTATTTTTTGATAGTATCAGAGTTTACAATAAAATGTCCACCTCGAAACAGTTATTGCATTCCTCATGTAAACAATTAACACATCCATCAAATTTTAACTGCTTCTCCTTTGAAGTTTCCCAGCAGACCGCCCGCTATATTTCCTATTGGGCTAATAAATTGAAAATCGCTGGGAGATAACTTCTATCTTTATTAACCTTACGAACTGATGATATTCTGGCCAATTTGATTGGAGAAATCGATTTCCTTTAAAATCAATTTAAAAAAGGTTTTTGACACAACTCTTAGTGATAGCAGGATGTAAGATTATAGTATAACTGTTAGCTGTCAAGTATCAATTGTAATCGATTTGTGCACCTCACCAGGGAAATAAAGTATGCAGCAAGTCTTCACGACGAATCCTGGCTGTTGTCAAACAAAACGATAAGCTTAGAAAATCTTATGCAATCACATGCTTCAATCAAAGTAGAATAGCCGTGGAAGATAAAAAGAGAGAATGTGAAGTACTCATTTTATTGATATTGTACGCATGGAAACGGAAATTAATTTTATTTACGCCATTCGATAACTTGATACATCAATCTCAGCATCTTTTGACACTCAAATTAATCATTTAGTAGACTTACTGGTGACTGGTACTACTTACTTCCAGCAATTATAAGCCACAAGTGTTATTTCTTTGAGCACCAGTAAATTCTTGATTAAAACATACTTATTTTTATTATAATTTTCCATGCAGCTAAGCAACAGACGAGGAACGCATGCGCCTAATGTAAATATTTGGCTAATTGAATTTACTATATACCTCTATTATCCGAGTGAATTAAACAACGTTGGTACAGATATATTAATTAACACTATTAACGATGAATGAGGTGTACAGAATATGGGACTTATGAATTTATCGTTTAACTAATCATAAATCAATATTGGGACACATTCGGGTTAAGAAAGTACACACCAACAAGGGAAAAATATGTAATACCTTTATGATCAATTAAAGAGCCATGGTGAAGGGGAGGGGGGGGGGTTGAAGATCTATTTATTTTGCACTGACCGAAATCTTTAACCAATTCTACACAAGAAAATTCTGATTTCAACTATATGTTAGAAAAATTGTATTATCTAATAATAGCAAATGTGAACTCCCTTTGGAAAGCGAGAATGAAATTATAAATAAAATATGGCGGAAAAGACACTTTCAAATAAAATTTAGAAAAATTGGATTCCGAACAAACTGATTTATAGGTTCAAATTAAGGAAAGGATGCACTTTTGTGAAGCAAAGTTGTGAGAAGAAAATGTGGCTATTTAACAATCCAAATGCCTCAAATCATATTTCGGTTGAGAAAGACATCAGAATTGACCTAAATAAGCGAATTCCTAGTAAATTGGTTTATATACGTTTTCGAGTAGACACCAAAACTTGGCTTTATTTCCCATTAAAAAATGAAAACTACAATTTTGAAAACGCTATCATTCGAGGTTTAATAAGAGCATATTTACATTTAATTTAATTAATTAATATTTATTTGGCATTTAAGCGTCTGCAGCAGCGCAACTATATTTCACTTAAATAAATCAGATATAGACTATTTGAAATCCATTTCCGAAAGATACAATTATCAGTTAAGCCTTTAAGTAACGATTGTTTGTGTTTTGCCTGAAATCAACTTTTATAAAACCAATTTCGAGGAAAAAAATGCGCTAAATCATTACGAACATGATAGTAAACTAGTTGGTGATTAATAGGCAGGCACTTGGAGCATACAAAATCTCAAATAGCTTTTAGCAACAGTTCTGGGACAGAGCATGAATCAGTCTTCATATTTGTGAATTCAGAGAAAATAGTAAAGTAGGTGGATATGACACTACCTGATTAGATTTAACGAGTTAAAATGCTATTCCTACTCTGGGAAAATTTTAGGACATGTGCAGTAGCCGCTTGACTGCTAGTTGGCTGATCGTGGGATTTCTAACCACCGCGAAGGTGGTTACGGTGCTAAAAATTCACAAAACCTTCAGGGTTTCCACACTAGTAGTCGTAGATGCAACTAGGAGGAAATTCAGAAAGATCAGCTGAAACAGACCACATTACGAAAATGTATGAAAG
This sequence comes from Rodentolepis nana, assembly GCA_900617975.1. NCBI lineage: Eukaryota > Metazoa > Platyhelminthes > Cestoda > Cyclophyllidea > Hymenolepididae > Rodentolepis > Rodentolepis nana. The sequence continues at coordinate 2,806 of UZAE01012088.1, forward strand.
TTAAATGAAGAGTAGTTTGGCGAAAGTGTATTCTAATTAAGTCTTTATTTGTTGCAAAATTTTTTTATCAAATGACAGACTTTGTGACAGACTTCATTAGCCCTATATTGATTTTGTGCTTCAGAGAGTGGAGGGATATCAAAGTGACAAAAGGTCGAGAGGGGAGGGGAAAAAAGAATGATTCACAGATGTAAAAGAGACAGACGCAATTTAAGAGAAAAGGTAAAATGAATACTGTGAAAGTAGACGAATATGCCATACAGTTGGGTTATGGTGGTTTGAAGTCAAAGTCAGTTTATAGACCTTTTAGCCGTATGGGTATACGTTGCCCAGGGTCCACCACGTGGAGGTAGGTCTATCGCTCACCCCATTTGTTGCAAACTAAGTACACAATTCCAATGGTCATTAGAAGATGGAATCAGTATGCAATATATTAGTATTCAAGAAAGGACTTCCAAATTGATACAAAGTTACCTGAACTTTTGACCTTGATTTTCGAGCAGGATTCTGACGTATCATAACTAAACAATTCATTTAGATTCTTACTTCAAAATATGCCTGGAAAGTGTAAAAATGAATAGGAATTAGGCAGTGCTAGATAGAATAGGCATTCATTAATCTGAAAAGAAATCTAACTCTAATAGTTTTTTATCACTTCAATAAGTATTTTTTATTGATATATCTACATCTACGTTCCTAAAATTGCCTAAAACTCATATTTAGTGTGTCAAAATTAAAGCTTTCATATTTTCGGGAGAGTAGAACTCAGCAAGATGTGCAATTTCCAGACAAGCTAAATGAATTGGAAATAAGTCTTGTAGAAAATAAGAACATAAAATTATTTGGGTTTGCATTTTGTTTACGTTTCCATATTACTGCTGTCAGATGTTAAAGTTACCGTCCAATGAATAACTGACAGACATCCGAGCCATGCCATTTGAAATTTGCACAAACGAAATTCAAATATGATGCCTGTCATGCTTTGACATATTGACGTCTCTCAGTGAATTACTAAGACCCACCTCATCCCAGTTTTTTTTGAATTTATTTTCTGAATTTGGAAATGTATATGCTAATGGACAATTGTGATATGAGATATTATAACTCACTGAAAATGAATGTGCTTTTAAAATTTGTCATTAAAACTATGTGAATTATAGCCAACAAGATGAAAACCAAAGCGAAATAGAGAAACGCATAATGTACAACATGTTGTAATTAATTAATTAATATCAAAAATCAATAATTATTGATAAACAGGAAAGAACATAAGTTGTTTCAGTATAACTATCTCAGCGTTAAAGTGCAATAAGAAAATTGATCGGTAGTCATGGAAACCGATTGAGGACTTGGACTCTAGTGCCAATAGAGAAATAAAAAATTACACACTAATTACCAGCCCATATTAAAAATAACTTTTGAGAGCTCAATTGTTCCATGTAATCGGATCCCATTGTCATGTCGAAATTCTAACTAATTATCCCCAATTTATCGCTCAAATCTAGCTGATCAGACGTTTGTAAAAAGACACCTTAAATTATGAAAAGAGAGTGAAAATAGACTCAAGATTTTGATAGAAATAAAATGCAGGTGAAATTTTTATGGTCGGATTTAAGAAAAAAGTGAATTTTTTGGTGTGAAAAGAAAAGAATTCAAACTTTCAGTGGGCGAGGAAATAAGAAGGAGCATATTAATCTTTATGAGTTGAAATATTGTCTTTCCGCTGAGAAGGCCGAATTCGGGTAAGAAATTATAGTCCATTAAGTGATGATTTCCCAAAGTATACTTTTATTTAAATTTCACAAACCGTATACATTGAAGACTAATGAAAAATGTAAATATGTACGCTCATAAGGTGAATTTTCTCATTGTCAATAAATTAAAACCTATTGTCATAGAAATAAAGTTAAATCTACAAATTTTACCTGAAACGTGGTTTTTTTACTACTCCACGGAAATTGACCTCATCTTAGGTGCATTAAGAGAAGCCAGAGGTGAAAATATATTGAAATCCATCCCTATGTTAAATATAGAATGCATATATCTTTAAACACTAGTCCAGAGTCACTTTAAGGTTATCAATAAGTACTCGAACATTTTTATGCAGATTTTTTATTTCAGTTTTGTCCGGACACGGTGAAGAAAACACCCCTGTAAGCGCTTTCTAAGTGATCACATTGTTTAATATTATAAATTACAATAAATTTTATTCCATTGTAAAGAAGCAAAATTGGCCAAACATAAAGCAGATAACGAATTCGTGAAACAGATATTGAATAAGGAGTTATTCCAACAGAATGGCCGCATCAAATCTCTTCGTAAAAAAAGAAAAGAGAAGAAAAACATGACATTTGAGTTGTATTAGCAATGAAGAAATAGTTATTTCTACACCAAATTGTGGCCAATTTTTGATAACACCAGTTAAATTCGATTTTCTCATGAATGCCCAATTCATTCTCATTGGTAAGCCAGGTTTGGGCCTTCTGAAAGTTTTTTCTTAACACTTAAAACGAATATGCTTGATAACTATATGTGTATAATTTGTTTTGTATATCGAGATGGCTAGTAATAAGCCTAGGCTCAAAATGCCTTTTCAGAAGTGATAATAATGGGATCAAACCTTTATTATCGATGAAAATTGTACTTACATATGATTTAATCCCATCTGCTCACAGTATTTCAAGTGATTTTACCAGTCTTGTTGGTTTCCTTCTTTCTAAGGGATTATACGCTAATTAAACGACGTGGTTAGGTGTTTTATTAGATCAATTCCTCTGAAAGGCATGAATATACTAGAAATGAACTCACAGAGTCTTTCATCGATAAACCGCAAAAAATTAGCTTATGCGTATTAAAACAACAAAAAAGGCATTTTGCCCAAGTGAGAATGTTACCAGAATTAAAATTAAGAAAAACGTAGTAGCAATCAGACCTTGTCTGACTATTTTTTGCTGTTGTGAGTCTCAAGTAACTATCAACTGATTAAAAATGTAAGACGTATTTGGACTATCATGAATGATGATAGCGATGATAAAAGCTAGTTTGGAGACTATCTTTGAACGAACGTAGACAATTTTTCGAAGCTAAACATAGTTACTGCTGAAGAATTATAAAATTGAAAGATTCTATCAACAACTGTACTTTAAGGCAACACTCGACCATCTCAATTTGCCAGACCATATGGTAATTTGAGGTCGAATAAATAGGTCAGCACTTGAAATATGCACTTTAATTTGCAATTTAATTCCTAATTTGTTCACCAGAGGGAATTTTAAATGCCACCAATGGGACTTGATGGCTCGGATGCGTTGCATTTCACTGACTATAAAAACACACAAAAACTGAAATTATTATGTTGTTACCTGGCCATGGCGGAATAAGGGGTGTATAAAACAGATTTCTATTTTCCTTTGAAACTAAAAGATTTCCTCAAGAACATTTAAAAAGGGGAAAGCCAATTTAATCGGCCTTCACATACTCATATCGCTCCTAGATAATGCTGTCAGTGGAAATAGCGCATGTTTAGGAATCTTATCGAAGACCAGCCCTACAATTGTGAAGTCAGTAATGTATGAACTTCAAGTGAATGAGCCAGCATTTGGAATTTTGAGCAGCTTATGGAACTCATGACAAAAGCCATAGATAAAGCCATCTTAAATCATCGGGTAAACTTCCGACAACTTACATCAAAATATGCATTTTACATGTTTCATTGTATGAATTAGTTTAAATGTAGTTCCAACCGGTTTTGGTATAACTGAAAGGGGAAATTTAATAAATATTCGCTGAAGGTTGCGAAGTAAGCATGCATACTTTTGAATATTTTCTTTGAAGAATAAGCCAAGTTTAATTGCTTATTGAAGATAAAAGGAATAAAAGCTCAGATATTTTTTTAATTTTTATTTTGCAACAATTAAATGGCCGACGGATAGTCTTTGAAGATATGATCAACTGAACAATAAACAGGAGTGAGAGAGGACAAAGCAATTAATAGGTTTCTAGCCTTGGAATAAAAGTTGTTAATTAGTTCAAGAGAACAGATTAACACAAATATCATTTAGTTAGGTGATTAGTGAATTGCTCTTTTGAATTGTTTAGACAGAAGTTGATTGATTGTCAGTTTTCTCTCAAAAGAGCTATGCTTGTGTGGCAAAATCAACACTGTTTATTTTAATTTCTAAGTTAGCAAAAAATTTGAACAAATAACGTCAATTATTTGCAATTGCCTTGGAAATGCACGAATAATGAAGAAGCTATTCGATCAATGCAGATTGATCAGTGGTACCGCTGAAAAACTCTTTTCTAGTCAAGTCGGAAGCTTTGTGTACACTGCTTATCGTTTATCCCAATATCAATAAAAAATGAGTTCTTTGAAAATCATGTACCCCACCAGTGCCTCCCTTGAAAGTCGTCTCTGGGAAAGAATAGCAATTAGCCTATCTAATTTGCCTTAGCTATTTCATAGGCTATAGCTTCAATCTTCAACCAATCCCGACTGCGGTAACAATGTTATAAGGAGGAAATAGGATCGGAGACCTATTTGCATAATAGATTAAAAGAAATTTTGTCCTAAATTGCCTACTGTCTACTTATGTTTGCACAATGATAACAAAAGAATAGTGCGCAAAAGTTTTATTTGCGATACTCAAATTAAAGATAAAGATAAGAAAGGAATTAATAACGTTGATGAAATAATTAACCTATTGTATGTTCATTAAAAATCACCTGGTTGAGAAAAGAATTAGCACACATTGAAGATAATTTTCTTAATAAGGACGGTAATTTGGAGACTACGCAGGAAAATGGCAATAAATTTTGTTTTTTCTTTTGGGGAAAAGAGAGCACACTTAGTTCCAAATTTTAAACACTCTTGAATTGTCCATAGAATTTGAAAAAAAATATTTTCACATTAATAAATACTTACCAGGTTTTAAATGGCGAAGCATTGAAGAGAGCATTGGTTTGAGAGTTGATATTGATACTTAGATTTCATAATTGCAAAAAATGAATTAATTGCAGGTTTAGTGAAAAAGGTTTCAAAATATGTCTTGAGCATGAAATTTCCGGCGCTTTAGATCTCATTAGGTATATTTTAAATTTCCTACTAACTTTGAACTTTTGATACCGCCCTCATTAATTTTTAAGCCTTTTCAAAATAGAATCTGCATAAATACGTTTTATAAAATGTTTAAATATGAATTAGTTTGGTGATGACAGAATTCCTCAAAATTGAGTAGACATTTCTGACAGGAATGTCGTTAACAGCATATTTGGTGAGACGATTTCAAATCTTTTTAAGGAGTAAATGGCGATTTGCGACAATTTTAAGGGCTATAAATATTAAAACCTTTACCTTTAATTTTAAAATTAGGTTTTAACTATTTAAATAAGCAAGAGTAGTTAATAGATAATAGGAGTACAGCCAGTAACTTATCATTCAGAGAAATATTTTTAAGAAAAGCACTCTTTTATGAACTTTTGAAATGAATTAAACAAGACATTGTTCTCGTATTTCAATGTTCTTTAATTTTACCTCTGGCCATGATAATTCCAATTTATGAGATTGAGAAAGGGTGTCCTTTACTGATTTTCTTTAACAGCACAAAAGTATTATTCAAATCACATTAAAATGGAATGTAAGTAAATTTTTGTAATGGAATGTCATCCTACCCTAATTTTTGACCAGAAGAGGACAAATAAGTTAAAATGTTAAATATGCGTTATTGCACTGCGCGATATTTAATGCTGGTATTCATAAATATTTATAAAAATGTATATATATGCATTTAGTTTTCTTACCCAAATTTTCGTTTTCATCAAATTTAGCTCGATATCACATTACATGAAAATAGCATCGCAGAACTAGCCCTTTATAGTTTGTGAAGTTTCAATTTCCATGAACTAAAGAATTCAAAAGTTTCATTTTGTTCAAGGAGCCTTGATAACACAAAGTGCATTCATCTTTTAATATATTTAATACCAATATGTTAATTGCATTAACAGGCAATGTTCCATATAATGAAACTCAGACAGAATTAATTATTGGCACAAAATAAATACATCCGATTTCCTTATTATTGTCGGATTAATGGATTGAAAAATAAAAAGATACCTTAAAAATAGACTAACGCCTTTCGATAAAGGTCATTCATAACGTCTGCACTTGGTGCGAAATGCTTGAATAAGTAAATAGCGTTTAAATGGATTTTGGACTAATTAGCATCATTATACATAAAAAATAGATCGGAGTAGATATTGAAAGGTATCCGTCTTATATGTTTAATAAATAAAAGCAAATAAAAATGGGCATTTGTACTACTGTTTTGAGGGTTAATTTGACTCTTTTTAAGCTATTGTAAAATGAATGAATATTAATTACTTTCAACGGCAAACTTGCCTCAATGCTGTGTTTATTAGACCAGAAACAATGACTGCATGTAACTGGAAGATAGTTAATTAAAAAATTTAAAGAGTTCATGGAAATGAACAGTAGTTAACAATTTCATTTATATGAGAACTGGTAAATTTTTAAGTCTTAGGGAAAATTAAATTGAATTTCCTTTTATTCACTGGGATTTGATCTGTTTCTTAGTACTCAAATACATTCTCATATAAATTGAATCAATTTTCGACATTGCATTTATTTTGCTCTTACATTGGTATAATTTTGTTTGATTATAGCAATATCTGCGGTTAATAGCAGATGTTTTAAATAGGTTTAGAGAAAATTCATAAAATATTGACAATATCAACTTTACTTTGAACACAATAAAATACTTTATATTGTATTCTTGAAGGTTATACTACACCAGTGAGTATTTTTATCAAATCCTGACAATCTTCCTAGCACTCTTACAAACTTCAGACTGGCGCGAAGAAACTTCTCTGCAGGAATGGAGGCGGCTGCGTTTAGTGCGGTGAGAGTATTGGAACCGCACTATTTGATAAGCTCTTAATGCTTGCGTTCCGAAATTACAGCCTGTCTTAAACTTTAAGCACAATTTATGTCGTGCTAGAGTGCATATACTTTATCACTGATTTACAGAGACGCACTTTCCAGAATGTTCTAGGGCATGAGGTGGCTTTGGTTAAAAATCAGTAAAACATTTTTAATCTTAATCTATATGAGTAAAAAAATTAGCTTTTCAAAATAACTCTATAGCATAACTTATTCACTTTAGTTAAAATAAAATTGATAATTTTAATATAGGTAATATATAGATATATAACAATTTAACTTCCAAAATCTGCTTTGTTCACATTAAACTTGGATTTTCTGTGGTATCGTTTATTAAATACCCAGATTATATATTTCCATAACCAACGTTGAGTTAATGACTTTTAATAATGCTCAGGAAATCGTTTTTTTCATAATTTCCGGTATTTTTTTTAATTATTTCATAAATCATTAAATTTTAATGATGGTGAAACTATTGTGATAGTAAGATTTTAATTTTAAATGCAGACAAAACAAATAATTATTAACTCTGACAGATATCGTTTCCCACACTGAATTAGACCATAAAATAGGTTAAGCAACTCGATTAGTTCAAACTATTTTTATTTCCTAACACGAGTTACTGCACAAACTTTCTCAATCCGAGTTTTTTCTAAAGAATAATATTTCTTCTGATGATTGATCTAAGAACAGGTTTAGGGTGCAAAAAGCAAATTTAGATAACCTTGAGGTACTGAAGTTCAAATGAAAAATTTTGGATCTCAATAACTTGCAATGAGCATTAACAAATAATTTAGAACAAAATAAAATTACCTATTTTCTGAGTTCTCTAAGTGTCAAAATATTTTATTCTCCCTGGCATTTTTACATTTTACTATCTGCCTTCGTTTGAGATCGAGTGTCAAATAGTTGATTGAAGAGCTGGAAGTTGGGGATCTTCATGAAGTTTAAATTAAGTGGAGGAAGGTATTAAAGATAATGCTAAGGAAAATTTTCATCTTTTCCGTTGAAGCTTTATTGATTTTTTTGAAATGAAATACTTTAGTGTAAAATCGTATTATATTTGGACCATTAAAATTCAATCACTTAGACCAAAAGTATCTCTGGGACTAATAAATATTTGCCTTTATTAATTAACGTAAAAATATATCACTATAAGGTAATGAAGTCATTATGAATTTGATTATTTGAATCCACGATTAGTGAGCCATACATGCAAGAGATTGACATGGTATTCACCGAATCATTTTGCTAAAAATTCAAAGTATTTGCATCCAATAAAAATATATGCAATTACAGCTATTTTAAGGGATATTTAAGATGAAAAGAAAAGTGTAATTCGATTTTGAATAGTGAACATAGGCTGAATTAAAATATCCTTAATAGCAAATGCTTTTCTATTAGGGTATCAATTTTACGCATTAACGAGATAAATTTCTCAGAATAATATTTTACTGTTTTTCCCAGATACTTTAAATACGTTCGCGTACGTTTCTTGAAAAATTTATGTCCCTTTTCTTTCATTTATATTTGATGCCAACGAGAGTGTATGGCTGGAATGCATCTGGTTCATTATGGGGAATAGAATATATCATAATGATTATAATCGCTACTCAATGCATGGATTGGACAATTAAAAGCAGACTACGTTGCTACCGCCTATCGCCATGCAAGGTCAATGGATTAATATACAGAATTACAACGCTTTGCAAAGCCGTTCCCAGGGAAATACCGAAATCAGATTTCGCTATGTTCTGAGACCATAACGTGGACGAGGCTGGAATGGGGTCTGTAATTGACGCTATTGACTTCTATTCTGACTAAAACGGTCTCACAATAGTGCACTCTAATTGAGTATTGAATTTTTGAAATCTGTTCTGGTTTGAAACCGCCATCCACTTTTCCTCGAGTAGTCAATCACCCTGTGCTTATAATATTTAAATATATATTGATGTGAATAGTAAAATATATTCCGTTGGATATTTAAGACCATTACCACTATTGGTGCTTGAAACGTGGAATCTATATCAGTTTACGAAACGCAAGCTTCATTTAATTAACAGAATTTGAAATGGCATTTACTAGCTGATAAGACTAAATTCGGCTTCAAAGCCTTTTTAATTTACCAAAATGTACCTATTTATGCTGCTTAATATTAAAATAATGATATCAATAAAGGGGTATTAATTAATGCAACTCCAGCTTTGAGTCACAGAACTTTTATTTTCATGAAAAATTTTATCACATGAATATGTTACCTATTCTTAATGGGATTATTATTTCATACTTCCTAACTATTACTATTAAAATTAACACTTATCTCTTAAATTCATCTTATATATAATTTTAATTGAACTGTCATAGTTTTAAGATACCATACAAGAAAATATGTCTTAAGTTTTTTTGTTTGATTCAATATCGGTTTGAAGTTTCAATTTCGTTTGCTTTTAAAAGGAATACTTAAAAGTAGCGCCAGAGTGTTATTAAAATTTGGCACACATTTTTGTGTTATTCCCAACTCCTTTTCATTAGCGTGGGTTTTTGGTAACACTTTCATTTGCTCATCATCATTAAAGCTTCAAAATCTATTTCATCAGAGTAGATTTTGACAATAAAAGTTAATAAGTAAGTTATTTTATGCTGCCCATGGATATAATCAAAGTTAAGTTCAAGTTATATATAAATAGTCGTTTCGATTCTCTGGCACTGCTGAGAGTTATTTAGATCAAATAACAACTATCTAGCCCTATTGGAAACTGCAAATTTTTATAGCTATTCCGCCTGAATGATTTATTGTGTTGGACAAGTTAGAAGATGAAATTATTTGTCTCATTTGTCTACATATTTCGCGCAACATTAGTTAGAATGTGGGTGGTAAATGTGTTTCATCTGAATGTAAACTTAAGTAGAAAGCTGTGAGAACCAAGCATTGTATGAGTATCCAACCTTTTCCATTACTGCGTGGATGATCTATATGGCAGACAAATTGCTTGGCGCAACATAAACTCTAAAAATCTTTCAAGTCTCTACAAATGCCCCGCCTGAATTCCTTATATAATATAAAGTAAAAAGCGAAGTATATGTCTGAAATGAGGCTTATCTTGTTAGAAATAAAGGAAAATAAGGAAAAGTAGTGGCCAGTTATCATCTAGTGAGAAACAAATAAGCAAAAATATCAGTTCACGAAAGATGGAGCTTGCTTCCATGGTGCTTGCCTTCCTGCTCCTTCAATATGGCTCTCTACGACAATAAGTCTAATCTTTCTCGAACAGAGGTGTTTTGCGTTAAGTTTTCTTTTACGGAATGGGCTTAAGTAGTGGCAACTTGAAGATTAAGTTTAGTTTATGATATCACTAACAGTTTCTTCTCGTTGCGAATGTTCTTGGAACGCATATTCTAAACGTCTCAATAAAGGACTTTGTATCCTCGTGTTCTGAAGAATTTTCTGATCTAGAACATTGACGTTAGACGTCTTCTCCGTTTGTTTGGAAGTAATAGAGAGTTTCGATTGAACCGTCTGTTATTAATGGTGGCTTGGTTTCTTACTATATTACAAAATTTTAATGACATTTTTTTCCCAAAGTGCTGACAATAAAGCCAATGATTGACATAACTAAGTAAATCTTAATAGTTACTAAAACAGCAATCAGATGGAGATCTGATGTATGAATGAATAAGTCAGTTTGTAACCCGTCTTGAGGAGGTAAAAGACCACAAGGTTAAAGAATACGTAGCACTTCACTGGTGGAAATATTCTGGAGTTCGTCTCTTTCAAATTCATTATTTAATCTACTTGAAAAATTCTTTCAGTTACAGATCAGAATACTGCTTTAAATAGTGATAAAGGTTCCACTAAATATTTGGATAATACTTTAAAGCCTTTAGTGAAGTTCAAGTCAGGGGTTAATTTTGAGTATGAATATATTAGTGAAACGCTTAAACCCGGATTCGCTCAGCTATCGTTTCAGAGATCAAACTATTCCTCATCAATAATTTTTTCAGAAAATTTCTTCCTATTTCAAAAACTATTGCGAAATTTCAACCATTTTCAGCATCATGGTGCCATTTGCCGATTTTCGAGCAAGGACATCTACTAATGATTGAATCTGAAATTTTTGAGTTCAGAAGTTAAAGAATTAGCTTGTTTCGTCAATGTCCCTTTTTCCTCTATTAGTGGCTATTAAAATTTCCAACTGGCTTTGGTCGTTAGATCATAGCTATTTAAAAAGGATGCGCAATCGGTCCTTTATATAAGTTACGATGAAATTTTATACTAATTCAACAAAATATTTATCCCAATATTGTCCCCAAAGACATTAAAGAATTATTGCATAAATAAACTAAAATTAAGCATTAGAACATTAAAATAACATATTATAATGTTTCTCTGTGTGCCACCTTGATACAAAATACAATATCAATGTAGATTTACACTGTCTCGCAAACTAAAGACTTGATCAAAATTTGTATCGATCATACTTGCTCGAAATTTACGTAAGTATCCCCAAAACAAAAGAGTTGTATGTTTTTAATTCACATTTGCATGTAACAAATGGAAAAAATCGAAACATAGCTCATTAATATTTTAAGACCAAACTGAATTTAATGTGACAGTGGATATTGTAACATTCCATTTGTGGGTGGCTCATGTTGTTAGTATGTCATAATTTTTAGAATAATAAATAATCTTGTTCTGTTTGTTACTTTCTAGTTAAACTTGAAATAATATATTAAAAATTAACTTTCGGCAAAGCAAAAAAATTAAAAATATAGGTTGGATACAGTGTCAATTTTAGCATCAAAGTATTAAATAAGTACTTAATTGAATATAAATTTCTAAAAAATTCCTTAAACTCAAGCCGGAAAAGGGAATTAAAATGTTGATAAACGTAAGCGCAAAATCTCATAGAGCTTTCTACAATTTATTTAAATTTGAAAGCTCCTCACCTCGTTGGCCAATGCGTGTATTTGTATATATTACCTTAAATTAAATAAAATTACCTTATTAGTTTTGCGGTTATCAGGGCGGAAATAAAATGATAGCACAATGTTCTCTATGAAATTTGGCGAGAAATAGTATAGTTAAATCGGAATATTATTAATTTGATGAACTTCGATGAGATTTTCAACTTAATCCTCGATCATATCAGTAAAAATCAAATTTGTAATGGATTAATTATAATTCATTGATTGACAGACCACTTTAATTTTTTTATATTTTATAAAATTTTTCAAATTAATCACTGTGCGGAATATTCTGTTAACTATTAAACCATCAGCACACGAACTGTAATAACTGGAACTTGGCTCTTTGAGTCGAAAATCGTTTTCACACTCCTTTTACTTCTTCGATTTTTCTACTGGGACAACATTTTACCCGCTTGATAATCAAATATATTTTTGGGAAAATTCACAAATAATCTCGCAAGCCAACTTTCATTAAATTCTAAGTTTATGCAAATGTGGACAACGGTCTGCATTTGAAATTTTCAAATTTAACAAAATAATGGAAAGATTTCATAAGGTGAGTTAATTTAAATAAGTGAAAAGAAGCAATTTTCAACTTATTTCATTTTTGTTCAATAATATATTAAAGTAATAAGCTATCTATAGGCTATCAGACACTGCTAAATTAAGCGCACTTAAAAAATTATGAATAACAAAATTAAGCATTTTGTTCCGATAGAGCATTGCTCACTGTAGTTGTAGTTTGGTCATAGACAGAAGTATAACCTAGAGTTAAGAAAAAGCAGTGAACACGGGGCAAAAACTCAGATACACGCGCGCAAATCATATTCTCAAAAGGGAATGTGATTCACTGATTTGTTTTTTCACATATATCAGTGTCAAGCATACAATGACCGTAAAGGAGAGGAGAAAACCTAAGAACAAGTGAAACATGGTTTTCTGACACTAGCACTATGATGCATCGAGCACAGTGTCTAATAGCGGTATTGACTCATCAAGCAAATGAGAATTTCAGTTTGAAGATGAACTTTTAAGCACGTAAAAATACTGGGCTGATGGAAGCCAAGTTGTAAACGTTTTCAGTAAATTTTGTAAAAAAGTGTTAGACGGCTATAACCGTTCGCTTCTCTTGTTTCAAGGTAACAGGAACGACCATTCACTCACGTATGACTCAAAACGTTTCCATTGCGGTTAGTCTTGTCAAATCTTGAATTACGAATGTTGCAATAGAAAACTTGTATTGGCCATATATAAGCACTAATATTTTATTATATTATTTAGATATCTATTATTACTATTATTTTAACAAAATATTACATATATCTCAATATCGATTGTCACAATAAATGTAGTTTATAAAAGAAGACCGCCTAGGAGCTTCTTTCTAAACATATCAATTATCTAACAGCCTATGTCAAAATTGAAACCCGATACTTTCCCTAATTACTCCCTATGTTTAAAACAAACTTTCGTCCCAATTTCGCTTGTCATCTTTCCTATAAAAAACACAAGTGAAAACACGTTAAATATGTAAAGATCTTTTGTAAGATCGCGTTCACAAAAGCGAATCGAGTTTAGAAAATGCCATAATTTAAAAGAGATAGTATTAACAGAAGGCTTGTGCATATCAAATCTAATGCATGCCTATTGCGGATTTTATTTATTTATACTTAGAAAAATTCCAGAAGGTGGATATTTAAACTGCTTTTTTGAAATTTTAGGTTTTGAAGCAACCTCGATAATCTAGTATTTTCTGCCTGGACAGTGGAAATTTCAAAAAGTTGCTTAATTTTAGTATTTTATTTGAAGAATCAGCGACTTTTCAAATGAACAAATTTGCCTAAACCAAAGCTATTTGCTTAAATATTTTGAGTAATAAATAAGTTAGAGGCTGCATACATGTCAAAAAAAACATAAATTTACCACACCTTATTTATGTGATATAATCGCATGATGTTTACTGAAATTTTTATTTTGAGTGCCAGGCCGGCTTATCAGAATGCACAAAGCTACCTTAAGGTAGGATAAAATACAAAAACGGGGCTTCTGAGACATGGCTTGCTTTTTAAGAAGATGGAAGAACTTTAAAGACACACCAGTCCTCTGCATTTCTAAATACCAAGATATTTTCCACTGTTCTGACGAAAAACTGAGAACGTAAGGAAAAAGAGCACTTGAAATGTCCACCTTAGCACCTCAACAATTTCATCAATTTATCTTCTGTAAACTGATGTGCCAAAAGATGAAGGAATAAAAATGCAAAATTTTGTTTACAAATAGAAAACTTCAATTTTTAAACTACAATAGATGCAAATAGAATGTAGATAACTTTGAATTTGGCTTTCAGTTGTACAAATTTCTTGAACTAAGATCATAGGAGAGAAACTAGGCCAGTAAAATACCTATACGATGTTAGAAAACTACCATTCGAAAAATATATTTGTAAGAGCATGGAATAAGCTTGAATCAATTAATAAGGCACATAGAACTTTGCAGGAACCTTCTAAAATTTATTAAAAGGAAATGTATTTAGTTTTTTTCTTTACAATATAAAAGTAGAAGCAAATCATGAATATTTCTTGGAAAATGAAAAGACTTCTGCATTGGTATGAGCAGACATACAACAAGTTTAAGTGGCCAATTAAAATTCGCATAGCGGATCAGCAATTTCTCCCCTTGATATTAAACTTCAACGCAAACTGACATTGGTAATAATTTTTGTAAATGCTATGTGGTCCAAATAGAGAATGACATAGGATTGCTTTTACTTTGCATTGAAACGTAAAAATAAATTCCGACAAACAAGCCTATCATTAAGTTCGGCCTAGGGTAATTTTTGAAACGCATGCAAGGAAAATCCCTCACACTCTTAACTCCTTTTTCGCCAAGCTCTTTTACATAGGACTGCATGGCCCGTGCAGAAGAATGCGAATTTCATAAAATTTTATATTTTTAATTTTAAGAGAGAGATTTAATGAAGTTATTAAATTGAGAAAAAAATATGACTATTTCAAAATTTTAGACCATTTTTCCGCAGTTATTAATTGCACTCGTCCTGTAAACTGTTTTAGTAGCACTTTCTGTATTAGTATCTTTGAATTTCTTCTTTCCTATCTTGCATCGAAGGTTTACTTAGACTAAAACTGTCTATTCATTGCCTATAAACGCAAAAGTTAATTTATTTCTAAACTAAAGTGAAATGCTAAGTAGTCTGTAAGTACAGAATCGTCAAACTTCCCGGTCAGAATTATAAGGTAAGATGTTTAAATATATCCAATGCTCCTCTGGCTATTAAACAATATCTATTATGCTAGAAATAGAATAAGCCCATTCTTCAGATTCAAGGAAATATGTAATGATGATCCATAGATATTTTTTACATTCCCAAACAAGCCATCATATTGTTTAAAAACATTAAGTTAGCAAAGAATTTCATACGATCACTAAAGTTTCTAGTCTTAAGAAGGCATTTGACTATAATAACTCAATAGTTCCATTTTTCTCTAAATAATGGATGCGTCTGATGCAAAAAATCAAAAGAATTTAATTCTATACTCAAAAAATATTTGCTAAAAAGAGTTTTGGAGAGGGATTTTGCATATTTAAAATTACACAAAAAATTAAAGAAGATGTGGAGGAATTGCATAGAAAGGATAATGAAAAACTGTAGAAAATTAAGGCGCGGCCAAACAAAATCAACATCTTGAGGTGGCATTTCCTGTTTTTTCCTGCGCTTCCGGAGATCAAAATATCTGCGATAAACCAAGGCTAAGACTAAACAGACGATGACTCGTTATATTTCTTCTATAAGCAAAATAAGGCACTTAAAATTAACCATTATTTGACATTTATAATAAATTTAACTCCATTTAAAAAATGATATCATAATGGTTTTTACGCTTTTCACTATGAAATTAAAAATGATGATTTACCAGCTACTGATCATTTTAGGTCTTTACTAACTTTTCTCTTTTGACCAAAAAGATAGAGCGCTGTTTCCTCAGGGAACCTATACTAAATCCATGATGTTATGGAATTTACTCAATTTACATCGATAAGTGTGTCCTTGAAATCAAGAAAGAAACAATGTCTGAACCAAATAGGCAATGATTTGTATTTACGAACGCAGGTTTGAGAAATGACAACACGGTGATTCATCAACGTGGCTATGACAATTGGAATGCCTTTAATGATGAACGTAGCAAGTTGAAAAGGGCTTCTCTTGAGATGTCCCATTCGATAGTAGCCTATTAATGGTTTCCGCATTTTTTTAATTTTTTAATGACAACTCCCCATGTATTTTGCATTTGCTTTTCTTTCATCACCTTCTCCTAGAATTATCTTTGCTTTTACAGCTAGTGATGTCCTTGTATCCCCACAATTCAATCTCTACTGTCCCATTTAGGCAAAGTTATTGATTCTCCTTGTTTTTTCGTACTCTCTTGTTTCAGTTAAAAGTGCTTTTTCACTCATATTCGAATCCATATAAACTGTCTTTGTACTTTTACACTCACAATCGTACGTAGATATACGCATGTCAGCTATATTCCTGTATCCTTCCTTGTTATCTCCCCTGCCCCTCACCTCTCCTTCACTCTCCCAAATCTTCATCGCGTTTATTCTATTACATATTGGCCTAAACAAATCGTTATGCTCTGTTTTGGGAACTGTTTTTAGTATTGCCAGCTGCTTGTTCTTGGTCTCGCTCGTAATCTTTAGATTCTAGAATTTGACTACTTTATAAATCTGAGACCTCATTTTTTTCAGTCTAACAATTTCATTTTGATTGGGCTATTTTTTATGAAAATATCACTATTAGTCAGCCATATTCATGGCAATAAGTCGTTTACTTTGAGATATATTGAAATCCAATCTACTGACACAGTGTTTGACCTTACATGAGGTCGGAAATGCCATTGAGTATGACAGGCGTTTATGCAAAGATAAATTATAATCCGATGCAATTCATTTGCCACCAGGCAATATGCAGCAGTGGATTGTCTACAGGATAGTAAAACCAAATCAAATTAAAAATGATGCCAATAGTTCCAATTACCAAAGATATCATTCAGATTTAAGTGAAATTTTCGATATTTCTTGTATTAAATGCAACTTTCAACTTGTTGAATTCCTCTATTTACGTATGCTAACTAAAGACTCCTCTTTATTTTCTCTGTGACAGTTTATCCAGTTTCCAATCTTTAAACCTTCAACTTTATTATTATTAGACATTAGACCTTATTTGTTTCAAATGAATGGACTATAGACGTGCACTGTATAGACAGAGTAGTAATTCCGTACAAGGCTGAATATTAGAACCTTGTCTACTACGTTCGTAAATAAATATATCTGCAATTCTAGAATGGCCAATGATTCAAAAATATTATAAAAAGTATCAAATAATTCTTGAAAGAATAAGTTTCATGCATTAATAACTTCCTAAAAGCATAAGTAAATTAGCATTTTTGTGGATGTGTGCCTTACTCAAGCTGGAAAAAAGCACGAAAGCTATAATCGCGTATTTGTTGCGAGGGATGATAAAAGCAGTCAATTCGTCTAAGACGTAATCTGGCTCATTTGAGGGCGAATATTTCAAATAATTTCTTTAAAGAGAATAAGAATTGCAGAATTTTTAGTTTGTAGTTTTATGATTTGAAATGAAATGACATTGACTACTTAGGAAGTTGCGCTTAAATTATATTCCTTGGTCTTCTAACTTGCCGTAAAAATACTGCTACAGTATGAAAACAAATGAAAAAATAAACGAAATATTATCTTCCATTTTCTTATTAAGTCGATAAATAATTATCAATAAAGGGAAGTGGCTTATGTGCGCCTTTAAAATTGTTAAGAACCAGTTGAAACTAATCCTAACAAGCAATTTAAGATTTTCTTTTGAAGATCGAAGTCAAAAGGGAAGCACAAAGGCTGTTCACTTAAACAAATTAAACAAATCAAAAATAAATATCTAGATACGGCGTACTGAGAGATAGATTCAATAAAAATAACTTTCCCCTTAAAGCTGTTTCTTCCTCATTCGTCGTTTAAAAGATGTATATTAGTTAGGAAAAATGTTGGCCAAAAGGCCTACCACAATAATTATGTACTTTTAAGATTAACGCTAGTTTTCTAACTCAGAGTTGCTAACTTGAGATAATTAGTACCACTAACAAAGCCGAACCCTTTGCCTCATACATGGCATTTTGCTTTTGTTTACATCAACAAGTCACGCTATTTTTCCCCGTGTGAGCGGCTTCCTGGGCACTTCGATGCATTAATTAAAGCCCTTTAGCCCGATGTCTTTATAGTACATGATTTAGCGGTGCGTACATCCAATTAGAGGGTAAATAAATACTCCCTTTGTCAGGAAAAATGTTCATTCCGATAGTCCTCTTAATTAATGCCCCTTTTGACTGCTTAAACAGACTTTCTAATCTATTTGTGAATTATAAATAGCCAATAATAAGGGATGGAGTTTAGGATTGTCGTAGTAAGGAAAACTAAATTTAATTAATTAGTATTCAAGATTTATCTAACAAATTGCACATTTTCGAGCAATTGATTTTCTTCATAGGAGAATATTTTGAAATTGAAAGTGGGTAGAAATCTGTAGTACTTCATATTTAGTCTAATTTATTATGCAGTGAAAAAATTATGAATTTTAATGGACTAATTCTGATCAATAAATTCTAGAATTCAAACTCGCGTTGTAAAACTGCAGTTTCGATGCTTAAGTTTATCTTTGAAATTAATATTTCATTTTCGAATAGCTCAAGAATTAACCAACGGGAGGCGTTTTAATGAGGGTTATACTCTGTGTTTTGGGGAGTGCGGTAGACTTATCTCCACGTGGTGTACCCTGGGCAACGTATACTCATACGGAAAAGTCCATTAACAGGCAGTTGACTTCTGACTTCAAACTATCATCAACCCACTGTATGTCATATTCAACTACTTCCACAGTACCCACCTCACATTGTTTCTACCTTTGTGTCTGTTTCTTTTACATCTCTCTTCTGTTCTCCCCCCCCCCCTCTCGATTTTTTTCCACTTTGATGTTCTTTCCTCTCTGTGAAGCTTGAAATTAACTTAAGGGCTAATGATAACTATCAAAACGAATGTCATTTGATATAGATAAATACTCTGTGTTTTAAAATTTGGATCATTTCCATGCGCCATAAACTTATGAATAATCCCACATCTGCAAGCACAGTTTCTGACAAGAACAAAAACTGCATGAAATTTAGCCATTGGTCCTTTTGCTAGTACGCTGTGATGAAATCATTTATTAAATAATGAAATAGGGTATTATACTCTTCTCAAATTGAAACGTTGAAAATATTCCATGAGGCTGAGTGACAAACTAGTGAGCGCTATAGCTCTTTTCTAATTCTAAAATATTACAGCATTTTTATAACAATCCACCATACCTCAATAACCTAATCACCTTTACATGTGGGTACATCGCAGACCAACATTTACTACATAAAGCAGGAAATGGGTGTCTTGAGATGGAAAAGAAGTGCTTTCTGGAAGATCTTGTAAAACTGCATGTCTATTGGAAAGCATATATCTGTTGCATTTCCTTTTATTTCCAAATTCTCATTTGCCTGTTTTCACAAATGAAACGCATTTAAAATGAGACAAAGCGTGTTTAGAAATGTACCAAAAAAAATAATCCTCGTTTATTCACTGCCTCATTTAATTTTTCGTCACTAAACATAAATCTGCTTACACTTGTATGTAAAATGATTTAATTCATTATTAATGTTACTTGAACAATAGGGAAATAATAAATGCCTTGCAGTGTTTTTTGTCATTACATCAACCTCTATAAACTCCCATACCAGGGGCAGTTATTCAGCGTTGGTGTAAAAATTATAACAAAATGCTTCTACTGTTTAAATGTGTACTCTGTTTAATACTATTTGTCATGTCTTTTCCTCCAATGTGGGACATTAGAAACGGTAACTTATTTAAATTTTGTACGTTAGGCTTGAGCTTATCAAATATTCTCGCGATGTCAACAGTATTGCTGGCTTCTCTCATTTCACACGCATCAAGCCAATTCATCTAATTAGCAATCAACCCAACTAAAAATAATAATAAGAATTTATTTATTTATTTTCATAACTTTGTAAGTATATTTTATACTGTGATGAAGGTTCAGTCGTGAAATTCCTATCATGCTGACTTTTATAGTGCATATTCCATTATTTAAATGGTTAACCCTAAATGATAAATTAAATCAGCACATTGACTTTATATGTCTATATCCTTATTAAAATAGGCTTTTATTTCTTTACCAGCTGCCAAACTACTCTTATATATATATATATATATATATATATATATATATATAATTCCGTTATATATATATATATATATATATATATATATATATATATAACGGAATAAAGAGTTTACTAAGAAATATAGATTCAGGTAGTCGGAGACGTTTATCAGCAATCAATTCCAAGCCAGGACTAGGAAGCAGATAGTTCAGCGCTCAAAGAAATATTTCACCAAGGAGAAAATTGAAATGGAAGATTGTGATTGTAAAATCAAATACGTTTATAGCGTACCATTTTAAATAGGAGGGGCTTCGAATGTCTACTCGATTTCATTCATTCGAGAACTTTTCATTCAATTTGACTCAAATAAGAATTAATCGAAAAAAAACAATAAATAAGTTAATTTTCATAAGAAAAAAATGATTTCCCCACTTTTTATTTCCTTTTCTGGACTTCATTAATGAGCAATGCTTGAAATGCTTTATTCATGGCCTTGAATTTTAGGAGTTGTAAAACAAAACGATTCAAAATCATGACCTTTAGACTATTTTCATTATCCTCGGTAATATAAATACAATATTTCCTAACTTATTTGCCATAAATTTTTTATGAAATAAAGCATGTAGGGTGGATACAAAAATAGTAGTAGTGTTGGCGTTTGTCGGGCATTCTATAGGCAATGGGTACCTTCAATGATTGAAAATTTATTGAATTCCTAATTAGTAGTATTAATATCAAATTATCTTTATTTTGTTACCAAAACTAGAAACAAACCAGTTCACGACGGTCATTTTAAAAACAGATTATTTTAAAACAAATTTCGAATTGAAGTAGCATATATCATCGATATTTAATTTTGGTTTCACATAGATAATTCTGTGATGCATAATCAAAAAACGGTATTACGATCAACCTAGTTAAAGGATGTGTAGCTACCACTTGTCCGTTTGAAATGCTAAGTTGCATTGCTTGCTTTGTGGAGGATTTAGTACCTTCAATAACTAAAAGTTAAATTGTCGAAATAGTTCGTATCTCTGAAACAGTAGCAATTGAGTTATACCATAAAATAAGGTTTTCACCAAATGCTTCTCTTAAAGGATGGGGGATGGCTTTTCTCTTAATGAAACAGAAGAATATTTTTCAGAGTAACGATAATGTTTTTAAAGGTTCAACTAGAATCCATAGCAAAAGCAAAAGAGAATTGATAAAATGTTCACTGAACATGCAGCTAATTATAATAAGTTCTTTGTACTTGTCTTCAAACACGAAGTACATATATGTGTGAGCGTTTTAACAAAAATTAAAAAAATTGAATTTAAAAAATGGCATTTGTGACTTTGGAATTCAGTAATATGAAGTGTTAGCATTAACTGAGTTTATTCCATAATGCGCTCACGAAAAGAATTTTGCCTTTATGAGTTAGAATGCTCAGTAGATTTTGTCACTTGTTTATCGCCGTGAATATTTCGTAAGCCTTTGACGCTAGATGCTGCGTCAAATTAACCAAAAATGCACAATTTTGATGTCTTTCTAAAATGCAAAAAGGAAAAAGAAAAAAAAGATGGAAAGAGTAGGCAAATTATTCAGAACCCATAAGAAACAATCCTTCATGTGCAGAATGATTTACACCAGTGGGTTAGAGAGTACTTAATTACAAAACAAAATTATAAATATATAATTGTGTTATAACATTTCTGCTTTATTGTAAGCATTAAGGAATTTCTTCAGTTGTTTAATTGATTGGAATGAATTTCCCACTGCACTAACCACCTATAGTCAGATTTATGCCTAAATTAATCTAAAATCATTGAATTATGCTTTGCTTTTGAAAGAAGTAACTTTACGTTATTTATTTAGACACAGAATCATTTAAAGTGATTTAACTATTGATTTTTTAATTAATGGGATACTTATTCATTCGTAGTTAATACACTTCTACCTGGCTTTGTAATTAATGCATTCTAGCAAAAAATTCCTGTGTGCACTGAACCTCTAACGAGTTATGTTTCAATTGAAAATGAAAGGTATGTATGAATTCAATACCTATCAAGGCAGACTTTGAGTTCATTCAATCTACTCACAAAATGAGTACTTATGCGTCAGGAATACAATGAGAATTTGTCTGAGATTAAAATTTTAATATAAAATACCAGACCTAACTCACTAACCACGTCAGCGGGGAAGTGATTTGGGGTTTGATCTAACTACGCCAGTCTGGCCCCACTTATTCTACTCATATATGCTTTCCTACTTTTCTCCCATTCGGGGTATGCGATAGACTCACCTCCACATGGCGAATCCTAGTCGAATTGTCTATAAACCGGAAGTTGGCTTCTGGCTACAAACTATCATTACCCAATTATATTTCATATTCGACCACTTCAACAGTACTCATCTTACCTTACCTTTTCTCTGCCTTTGTCTTTGTTTGTCTATTCTACATCTGTGAATCACTCTTCTGTTCCCTTCCCCCTCTCGACATTTTGTGTCTTTGATGTCCCCCCCNCCCCCCCCCCCCCCCCCCCCCTGCGAAGACCGAAGTCAACTAAAGGGCTAATGTTAACTACCATAAAGCTTGCCATTGGCTATAAATGAATAAATAAACTTTTCTCCCGTTCTGCGCCATTATAATATCCAATGCCCCGCTATTAGGGTATTGTCCACACTTAAACCGATCATCAAATAAAAGAAAAACCAATATCTATATTGTTACCGTCTTGTGCTTTGTTGCTTCTAAAGTCCTAATTCACATATAAAGTTAGTTATTTGCAAGTTGGTCCAGTGTATTTAATCAGGCCATTTCCAGCTACTTAGTACTTAATTATGCAGAGATGTTTGAAAGATATCATAGTATTTATATTTTGTTTGAGCTAATTCAACTTACCGGATAAATTACCAACTTTAGATTAAAAGTCCTAAGGAATGTGGTTATTGGCAAGAATTCAAAATAAGTTAAAAATAAAGTTTAATTCTTGTCAAATATGTAATTAAATTATTTTAATTCGCTGAATTTCTATTTTGAACAGAATCAGCTTACAGAATATCTATGATTTACAGAGAATATCAGAAGTACATTGACATTGATTTGATTGGTAAAAAAGAAAAAGAATAAAAACGTGCATATTTCAAGTTTTCCGACTTACTGTATTCACATTTGCACAGCTTATGAAGAAAGTTTCACGTTAAATCTTTTAAGCAACTATCTGCTATTTGCTAGAAATAACCAAACTATTGTCTCAATAAGGGAAGTTACCCACGTTCTAGGTATTTTTAGGGAAGATATTGTCATTTGCCGCTTAAAGGCGCGAGATTGAGTTGTTCGCAAGCGGAAGGAGAAAAAACGAGAAGATGGGTGTGAAATTAAAAAGAAAAGAGGTGAAGTCATTGTTCCTTAAATAACTCCTTCCCCTCTTTCAATTGTAGTATTGAATAGACTCTAAATGCATAAGCACCCTATGCGTATAGTAACCCATTTGTCTAAGTTCAATGAGTTGAATTGAGCATAGTAATGACCACTTGAAGGAGAGGTAGGTCATCATATGAATGTCAATAATCATTTGATAAATTTTATTCTCACTCTTAAGCTAGTTCTCACGCTTATTATTATCATTCTTTTGGTATTACCAGGAAATTTCCCATTTTGGTAAATTTTAGAGTTTTTTGGTTAAAATAGCCTAGATAAACAAAAGATTGATATATTCTGCATGACGTTGAGGGCTATCCATGGTGAACACGGTCTCTAGACATTGCGTGACCACTAATTCATTCCTTTATTATATTTATAGGCTCCTTTTCAACGAATAGTCAACACGAGTTTATTCAATCCCCACGAGTGTATAATGTATCACAATCCGAGATAACCATATTCAGTGCACACACTTTTCCCCACCCCCAAAATTCCTCGTTATAAGCCCCCCCCCCCATTCCATTTGAACCATCTTCTGCCGTCAAATAAGTACGTGGCTGTACTTAACCCTCGGTATTTGCACTCAAGAAGGGCTCATACGTCATAGTTGCCTTTTGGTAAGACATTAACCCTATGTGGTGATTTCAAAACCAAACCAGACAAGCACGTATATAAGCTTTAATTTTGAAAATTGAGCCAGCAATAAATTCTGCTACCGTGGCCATTTTTAAGTAACTTGAGTTGAATAGGGTGCTTTTATGAAATTATATATTAAATTTTACTTAGTAACTTGGAGTTAATTGTCAAAATATCAGTTGTTTATCGAGGAAAATTTTTTACGCAAATGGTGAAGGTTAATTTGACGTATTTTTTTCCTATTTTATTGGTTGGTTTGTTTATCATAATAGGAAAAGAACTCTATTTTGGACAACCAGCTCAAGGATTAAGCCGATAGTTTGCGTTGATAAACACGCAATGTTCTCCCCTGTCGGAGTTTCACTCAAAGTTCAAAAAATGGTAAAAATAGTTAGGAAATAATGAAATCCTGCGCAAAATCCATGAATTTTATTTATTTATTTCAAACGGCAGGCGTTTAGATAGTTATCATTAGCCCTTTAGCTGACTTTGGACTTCACAGAGAGGAGGTGGAATAGGCAAAGTCACAAATTGGATAGTGGAAGAAGGAGAATGATTCACAGATGTAAAAGAGACAGACAGACACCAAAGAAGAGAAAAAAGTGAGTTGAGTACTGTGGAAAGGGGTCGAATATGACATACAGTGGGGTCATGATAGTTTGAGTAAAAGTTGGGAAACAGTTTAAGTTCGATTACACAGAATGAAGTATCTAAAATTATCAACAGTAACAACGCGCATCAATTTACTTCATTAATTGTCAGTGAATATGCCCTAATATTAAAATATATAATATCAAAAGGGATCCAGATTTGCTGTGACTCTGTAAATAATTATAAAGCTTCCAAGGTTACTTCTTCCATGGGTTAATAAATAAGAGATAAGTATTGATCAACTTTAGTATCTGTAAGAAATATGTGATACGTAAGCAAGCATATTTCCAGTAAAATTAAGTTATTTACGTCAATAAACGGCAATTTACCCCTCTTGTGAGACATCGTATATTATAAAGAGGGTCTAAGTGCATTAATACTCATCATTAAATGCAAAACTATGCAGTGCAGTTTTGATGCAACATATACAATATAATAAAATGTTTGAATTTTTACTTAAAATTTCTGATATTTGTATCTATTCTTAAACAATGGAGGATAATCTGCTCTAAATTGTGGCACGATAAGTATTTTTATTGTACTATCTTGGAACCTATAATAACGCGGTTACTGGGATTGCAAACCTTACAGAAATTTAAGTCATTAAAAACGCTTTAAAGGCTAATCAAAGGAAGTTCACTTATACTAGAATATTTTGAAAAGTGAGAAATTTCTCAGCTAAGGCCACATCTAATAACAAAGGATAAAGGTAGTTTCAGCAACATAAATTACAATAGATACTGTTCACTAAAAAGTCCTATTTCTTCAATACGGATATGACAGCTTTGGTAACCGAGAAAATTAATTCAATATTTGTCATTAAGCCCGAGAAGTTGGTTGGGGTTTATTTAAGGCTTATTCGTGCTCCAATCCACTACAAAAGCCATTGTATCCTTGTCGTCGTAGTCCACGGAGATTCATTATAAAACATTTAAAAACCAATAGGTACCGATAAATTAAGCATTAGAAAATACTTGGGAAATATCTGAACTATGCAAGTGATTACAAGATAAGGTGGAATATTAGTAATTATTCACTATTTTAAATAATTTTACTAAAATTAAAAAATGATTTAAGTAATCGATAAAATGATGAAAATAAGTAATTATTCCCTCTATTTTCGCATAAATATTCCAATTGTGAATAAAAAGTCATTTCAGAAAGTTCTGATATAATTATCTATTATCCATAAATTTTTACGTTACTATAATTTAATCAATTTATTATTCACTATTTATTATTATTAATTTCCAGTAATTGGGAAATAAGTATCTAAGAATTTTAAAGTTCATATAGCGAGAACGCATTTTGCGCTTTTTAAGCTTGGTAGGCTATTCTAGAATTGGCACATAAGAAAAAATAATAACTAAAAGCAGCCTATCTTAGGATTTAATTTTTTTGGTAGCAAGGAATTCATGTGTCATGAAATTTTCCCTTCTGCTCACTGAATTAAAAGGTTTTCTATTTTTTTTCCATTGACGTCATCTAGTGTTCACACGAGCCATTAACTCCCTTGGTAAACTTGGAGATGATATCTTCTTCGAATGCAGTTCCGATGAGGCAAATTATTTAGTTAATTAATTTTCTTTCGATTCAGTTGAGTCTTCGTTGTGTTAATTCAACTCGTTCAGCCTTTGCTGTCGTGTCATTCAGTGGCAAATTTTTTGAGAAGAATTTCAGACTCACAGATTCTGATGTGCGTTTCAAACTTAACACAAAGGTTAGAATATTAATTTGTCCATGGATTTTTTTAGACATGTTGCAAAGTTTTCAAACAGACCATGGCCTGGGATAAAACCCTGCATCGATGTAAAATACGCCTTGATAATGAGCAGAACAGGCTTGTTGTTCAATTCTTTCAACGATATGGTTGTTATATTTTTTTATAATGATATTTTTCTATAGGGATCGTGAAAACCTACAACCTTCCAATTATTGAATGTGAAAGCCTCGAAGCCATCTATGATATTGAAAATTCAACTTGTCAAATTGCTATGTCCTCTAAGTAAGTAAGCGCTTGAATATATCTACATGTATTCACATTCTTTAGGGTAGCTGGTGAGATCATGCAAAATTTTAGACAAAATCAAACAGAAGTTACCATCAGTATGCAAATTGGTGAATGTATATTTCGAAATTACGTTGAGCAATCTGGTAAATTTCCTTTCTGATTTAGTCAGATTGATTTTGACGACTTTATAAAATAAGTTGAAATTACTTTCTTCGAATTTCAGACGTCGCTTCCGTCAATACACATATCCCTGTACCTATTACTGAGTTTGAAGCTTATCGACTCACTGAGGAATACGATATCACTTTTTGCCAAAAGGATTTTCGCGTAAGCCCGTTAGTTTGTCTAATATTGGTGCTCTCTCATATCGGTAGAGTATCATGGTCGATCTTAGAGGAACGAGAAAGAGTTGGAGTGAGATCGGAGTAAGAAGATGCATTGGGGCGTCAATAGAAGTAAATAAGCATGAAAAGCGAACGATTAGAGACAGAATTGTGGTGAAAAGGTCAACTTGCCTTTTTTTGTTCATATTATAAGTAACCTATAGAGTTCATCATCTGACAATCGAACTAGCGCAGTCATACGTCAGGGTGTGCGTTCAATTTAATGCTTTGATCCTACTCTTAATAGCTGTTACCTAAAAATGTGTGGTGGGTTGGATTCTACAAAATCCTGCAAAGGCGCGAGTTAGGTAGAGAAAATTAGTCAATTTTAGGGATTTACAGTGGGATAATACTTTTTCCCACGAAAATTTTAACGTAGTTTGATATTAAAGCAGGGATGAACCGGTTAATTTCATGGAACTGGTAGAATGGAATAAGTAGAAAGTGACTTTTCGTGTCATTTATAGAGACCTTAATCAACTTAATGAATTGTTTTTGCATTACTTCTAATTTTGTTTGTTTTTATTGTTTTTAAGGCCGCTATCTTATTTGGTGAATCCGTGAATGCTCTATTGGTACTAAATTGTAGTCAACCTGGAAACCCTATGATACTAACTTTTACAGATGAAAAAAATTACAAAGCGAATTTTGTACTTTCCACGCTACCACTCCCTTACGTTCCAAAACGAGTTCCACTGAATTCAACAATGCGACCGACCGGATCTGCGTTACCGATCTCGTCTGTTTCTTTCCTGTATGTCCACTAATTGTTTCCTCTTTTATTTATTTTACTTACCAACTCAGTCAGTCTTTAAACGGAGAGTTACTTAGCTTTGGTTGTATTTGGAGCCCTCTTGTCACTCAAAACTTCATTTCTCATTTTTTGAAGGAGCTTTAATTTCAACGCAACCGGGTGAAAATTTCATGTAATATCAAATTCAAATTCTCCTTTAGATTTATAAAATCGTTTGTTGAAAAGTGCTAGCGAATTATTTTCACATATTTTTAGTAGGTTTGTAAACGGGTCCATGTTTAATAGTTTCCTTTTTTCATGGCTGATGCTATCTACTTTGTATCCCAGTGTCTTTAGATTTCAAGTAGCTTGAAGAATGCTTTAATTCAACTCCGCACTAATTTGTATTGTAGTGGAATTAGTAACCTGAATGAAAGCCACCGTTCAGCAAATGGAACGACTGGACTGGATACAATGACAGCCCCAACTCAAATTCTTCCTCCATCCAGTCCTAATCTTTCGAGTACTATGATAACAGTAAGTAATTGTCAGATATTCATTCGACTATTCTTCCGATTTTATCTGCTTAATTTCTATTTCCTTTTAGGCTAACACTCCAGTTCCAGTGCGCGAATTCGAGGAGGCCAAACCCCCTGCTAAGAAGGTGTGTAGTCTTTCTGCAAAATTTATGTGCACAAAGTTGCTTGAAACTTGCTATAATTTTCGGTTGTCCAATTACTCTGAAAGTTAGATAAATTTTTCTACTTGTATTTTTTAAGTAGTGTATAATTTATGCGTACTTTCTGCTTCAGGCTCGTTCGGTACTCTTCGCTTCATTCATGGGGGGAGAATCTACAGTGGACTCATTCTTTCATAATCCTCCACCACCCCAGAAACCTGAACGATTATATAAAGACGCTTTTGAAAATTCGGATCATGATGATTCAACTATGGTCGATGTGCTGTCTACTCATGAAGGGGCTGCAGGTTCTGCCCGTGTGACAGCTCGTCTGGCTTCTGACGTCAGAACTGCAGCTGTTTCTGGTTGGAATATTGCAGAGAATTTGCGGGCTACTGCAACTACCCGGATGACTGGGGCTACACTACTGGTCCCTGATTCTGATGACGAATCTTGATGGCTTTTTATATATTTTGGGTTCATAAAGTTTCTTTTAACTATGTATTGTAAGTGGCCTATTTTTGTAAAATATATTTGCCCTAAAATGAATACAATCTCTTTTATCATACATTGGCTAAATTGAGACATTACTTACTTCGTTTTTTATTCAAAGAAAGGTTGATATCTACCCTGCTTTAGCACGCATGCTGTTGCTTCACTCATGCAACCAACTTGTTCATAAATTGTGTCTCTCCGGATCCGCATTGTTCATAACCCTACCGAAACTAATGCACGGTCAATTCTATCTCGAAGTGGGCTGATGATACTAGATGCCACCAAATAAGTGAAAATTCTCGACAATTTTCCTTCGAACCATTTACTGCATCAAAAATGAAAAAAAAAGTGAAAATAGAATAATACAAGAAATCAAAGAAAGCAAACATAAGAATTGTGTTTTGGTTAATCATATTTTCGGGAGGAGGGAAAAAGTAATCATCACCACAATTTGGAAATGCGTACTTTTTAGCCGGTAAATCATGAGAATATAACCAGTACCCCTTCATCACACAAATCCAACTTCAATTTTACGGATCTTGTCAAGAGGCGCCGTAGGCATTTCTATTGATGTGGGTGTTGTGGGGGAAGAAATCAATTCCTCTTGCTCCTTGCGTTCCCGATAGTTCTTCCATATTACACCCACCACATCTGCAGCCAGAATATCACCAACGTTAAGAGCAATCATCCTTATCAGGAAAACGCCATCTTGTTGCAAATGAAAATCTACGAAATGTTGAAGTTGGCTTAACTTTCCACGAGGTTCCATGCGTCGCTTTGCCTCGTCTTCAACTCTGCATACTCGAAGGAATCTTGCTATGTAACGGTATCTACGAAAAGGACTGAGCATTCTCATTAACCAGAAGGTTAAACTTGTAGCTGTTACTATTATGAGAAATACTATCCAGAACCATAGGAAAATGTAAATCTTCTCATTGAGCATATTGATTGGTAGAGCACATTGAGCTGTGTAGGCGTTCTCCCCACCAACCAACCGGATACTGGGTACCCGACAATAGGATACACGTGGGAATAAAAGGGTCTGTGGCCACTCCTGGCCTGAGCGTATGTATTGGGCTATTGCCCATCCGAAGGAGTAGCCCCTTTCACTTTTTTCTAAAATTGAAATTATACATAATTGTTTTAGCAAACATTTGTTAAATCGCTTTTCGGTGAAGGTGGAGGTGGGAGGGGTTGGGGTTCTGCCAAGTGCATTGTAAAAGACATAGCCTGCTGATGGTTCTAAGGGCTGAGTTAGTCACACATTGACAATGAAAATCATGTTTCGGAATCAAAAAAGCAATTCCAAAGACTGGCAAAGGTTTCCATTAAATGTATTAGGTCCAACAATAAGAAAGCTAGTATTTTACAACCAGTTGTTTCAGTTCGATTCGAATCCAGACACGGTGGAAACAGCCCAAAGTTGTTTTTCCTAATAGACTAATGTTTCATCTTTATTAATGAGCAATGAATTTCATTTATTATTTGGGAGCAAAGAGTTGAAACCCCAAACCAGGCAGAAAAAAAATAGATAGACATTGTCTGTTGAGTTCCTGCCTCGATGCTGGAATACCTGAAAAATAACAGAGAATTTGTCCTTCTTACAACAAATCGTTACCAGTACTGGAAGGGAGAGGCGAGGAATGGTACGTTCATGACAAATTAAGTGCAAAAAGTAGTCAAACAGTCATTCCATTTCCCCGGACAAGCTAGGATTGAGCCTTCGGAAACTGCCTCTAAGGTATAGGTGAAGTTATTCATTGTGAAATATTAAAAATGAGTGGAAGAGACATATTCGAAGTGTTGTGTTGAAAAAACAACTGATAAGACTAAGCTGGATATGAAAATACAGGTCTCCATCATGAAAATGCTCAGCCGGACCCAAAGGGAAGAATGATCACACAGACGATTTAGGAACTAATATTTTGGTGTGTTGGGGAGGGGGGGGGCTACTATGCATATATATATATATATATATATATATATAAACCGAAGCTTAATCCAACCCCGCAGTTGGTGTCCAATTCATCCATCATCCTTATCCTGGTACTTAGTCAAGCCAGCATCTATTAACAATTCAGTGGTGGGTTGACATTCGAACATTACTCGCATGAAGATTCAATTCTTAAAATAGTCTTCGTAAAATGGTTCGTATGATTTGGAGGATCATAAACTCAACTCCAGACTAAATTAATGTACCAGAAAGCTTCAGCTATAGAAGGTAATATTAAATAATTGAATATTTTATGTGAACATTGGCTTTAACTGATTTTTATTGGTGTGTTTGATATCAATTTTTAACATTCATCAATTATTCTAAATAAAATACATTCATAAATTACAAATATTAAATGGCTCATGCAAAGATCTAATTTAATTTCCAAAATAAACTTTGAGGAAACAAAGCAAAATTTAGAGCAAATCGAAAGAATAGCTCTCTTTAATTTCCAATCTCAAATAAAAATAATTTTAATTAATGAAATAAATCAATGGCGCTATCAGAAATTTGAAAGAATTGTGCTGGTAAATAAGCCTATTTTATAAAACGTGATTGATTAGATAAACATTGAAGGGCAAATAAAGCATTAGCATAATTCTGTGTTTCGGGTTTTAACACCATTCCGTCAAGATTAAACAACCCTTAAATATGTTCTGGCAGCAAGCTATTATTAAATATTGCAATAATAATATGATCATTATAGGGTGCCCCAAAGTTTAACTTCTCTCCTCGGATTTTCCAAGTTTCCTCTAATTAATGTTCTCTTCCAAAGCTGGGATAAATAAATGAACAATTCAACTTCCTCAAGGAATTCAAATAGGTAACCAGTGTATTTTATTTTTAATAACTGAAGGTGTGGCCATAACTTGCGATTTCTAATAATAATGAAAGTAACCTTCTCCCTTAATCCATAGAAATAAATCGATGTGAAGGTATGTAGAGTCACCTTCAGTGAACTCTAGTGCATCCTTCTTTGGTAAAGATATCTATATTAGTATTACCTATACTCTTTGGGTAAGGGAAAGTAAAACAAACTGAAATAAGAGGACGATGGGTCTGGTTAAAAAAATGCTAAAAGCTGACAGGGAGTCTATAAAAAAAGCCCAGAACAGGAGTCTATGTTTTCCCGCTAATGTTTCCAATTCGTTTTATCAGTATTTACCGCGGTTGATAGCGCAATGATAATTTGGGTCAAAACTGTCGCCACACTGTTAGTGCTTTAATTTATAAATCTCTACGAAAATAACAAGACTTTCATTCTTTCACATAACTTTCCTTCGGTCTATATTGTGCCTTTCGGTGACTGTGCTTCTGCCTTTTCTCTCTCTCTCTTTCCGGGTCTAAGTCAACGGTAACCTTGTGATACCTAGCACCCACGTGAATCATAGCCACACAAATGTGCCCTCTTAGCGCTGCAGCACTGCGGAAGAGTCATCCTGTACGAACGAGCTCACAAGGTTACACATTGATAGTTGAGCTTCGAATCGCTAAGCCATGACATTCTGGAAGTTGAATCTGTTCACGTTAATGAATCCGAAGGGAATTCGATTTTTTTGTTACATCAAATACATTCTCTATTTCTAATTACTTTGATTTACCTGAACCTCTTTAAGAATTGCACACCCCGTGCTTGAAAGCTTTCTAAATGCAATTATTTTTTTCCAGTTTTTACAATTTCGCCCAGGAAAGTAATAAAAAAGCGGGATAATTGACTTCAATTGCACGAAAGTCATAAACGTATTTCTGGTGAGAAATTTTTTTAAATGCAGATGATGTTAACTAAAAACCATGTGAACAATAAAATTCCGATAAAGTAAATGGATATTTTGATTATGCATTAAGTGAAAGATAATAAAACCGTAGAGAAGAAGGGTGTGTCTGCAAATTATTCTAAATTATAATCAGCAAATATTTTAATGTAGATAGAAACCTAGAAAAAGTGGACGTTGAAGAGAATGTTTGGAAGCATCATTTATGTACTTAAGTGAATAGAGACTATTTTTTAGGTTTAGTTTGACTAAATGAAAATGCGGTTATCAAAAAAAGGTCTTACAGGATAATTTGAACATAAGTAATCATAACTAATAACAAATATTTGAAAGTACGAAAATTTGGAAGCCCAGTTTATTGTTACATTCAATATAGATTCTTGAGAGCAAGCAAGTGCATTGGAAGTTTGTTTGTTGTAATAAGACAGCATATTTTGACAGAACACACTCCATATATCAGTAAACAGAATCTTTCAAAGCTTAATTATTTGGTGCGATAACTTATGAAGTCACCTCATTTTGAAGCCCCATTCCATTTATGGTTATCTGTTTTCGCCAACTTACGAATCGTGAGAGCATAAGTATAATTCAGGGGAAATTCATTGAATATTATCAACTGCCAAAGGTGATTCATGCGGTTATCATGCAGAGCCTTACCCTTTTTCCAAATTTTAAGTTTTTATAAACGCTTTATATTCTAAACTGCGTTTCAGCATCTTCAAGTAATTTTGACAACCTCTATATAAATATTGTGAGGTATATACCCCTTCGATTCAATTTTCTACACCACATTGACTAATTTTGACACTTCAGTTGCTTCCACATTTCTCCTCGTTTGTCTTTTCAACAACCCCTTTCAACAACTTCCCACAGCCAGGTCCTCTAAGTTTGTTTCAATTCACTCAGTTCCTATCTCTAATATTTTACTTAACTCGTATATAGGCTTCCCTCTATAGCAAAAAGTACATATCACACTTTAATTCAACTCTCTACTTTTGCAGTTCAACATCCAGAATTCCATGGTTTACCCTGCTACCACTTCTCACTCCTTTTGGTTTATAGGTGACTGAGCGAGAATTCGATTTCCAATCGTTAATTCAAAAAGACAAAAACTTAAATATTATCACAAAGCACATCTTTTTTATTAACTAATTGTGAAAAGGTATTCATAGAAGCACTATATAGCGATCCTTTTCTCCAGTGCCTCTTCATCGTAAGGTGATACTACTAATTGCGATTGAGAGGTGATTGACGAGAAACTCCCGTTAATATTTAATTTGATATTTTCGCTTATCGAGAGACAACAATCTCTAAGCTGATTTAAAATGCTATTGGTATATTGGTTGATCTCACGCAAAATATTGATTGACCCAGTCGCGAGCATATTTTCCAGCTGAATACAAGCTTTGAACGAAACTAATGTTTAGGTGAGCTCTTAAATAAATTATCGTATTGATTATATAAAGAATACAAGACACCGTAATCGAAAGATTAGACTAAGGTAAGCTCTAATTTTTTGCTGCTGTCCGTACAAGACGGAGATGATTAAGCGAGTCTTGGTTGTCTTTATTCTCACGAACATATCAATCACAAGACGGCATGAAGGTAATTTCAGTGATAGAAGATACTATCATTTAAAAAGTCGACAAAATATTAACAGCCATGGAAGCAATGGGACTAAAACTGACTGAAAGTGGAATAGCTATACATGTCGCTTAAGCATAATGTATAAAAATATAGTATATAATGTATAGTAATATAGGGAATAAAGGGATTACCTTAACAAAATCGATGTATTTCGCCAAGATTTTAGAGAAAATTAATCGAGTCAAACACTCATAATCAACTTGTCAGCCTGAAGTAAATAAAATCAACCGCAGTATCTGTTAAGATAAGCATATTTCAAGAAAAGTTAACAGTTCGTTAATCCTCTCTGAGAACTCGAATTCTCTGATAAAGTCGAGGGAGGGGGAATCAGCTAGAACATTAGAAGGTAATAGAGTTAACTCTATTTTCAATTATAATTGCCCATCTAAAATAAAAAGATCTCAATTGAGGAGGGTATTTTTTGTGTCAAGGTTTTTTTAGAGATCAGGAATTTTCACAATATTATAGATACGTGAAGTCTTATTTTGCCATATGTAGTAAAGCAGATCTTTTTGGATAGAAATGATTGAGAAATTTAAATTATAGACTTCCTAATTTAATTATAAATAAGTATGCATTTCACAAGTACTGATAAGGAAATTATGACAACTTTGCAAATCAAAAGGTACAATCACTTTCGAAGGAAAAATTAAACTATAATAAAACAATGATCACGAAGAAAGAAATGCTTAGATGATTTTCGCAAACACAGTTCTCGTATCTCTTAAATAAATACATAAATATAAGTAGCAATTTTAAAAGAAAAGGTGCATTTATACCAAAAATGCCAATGATAAATAAAAGAAAATGAAAAGTTAGAAGTTATAAATTTTAAATCCGAACCACATTTAACGTCAATTGCAATCACAATAACACAAGTTGCATTTGTTATATCCATTCTTACCTAATACCATTGGGTGTAAACGCGATTTCCCTGCTATGATTCAAAGTTGCATACAAATATCAATTAAATTTACAGTTAATTCAATATTCATTAATAATATCTGAAGTATTTCCGCAACCTTATTAAACTACTTACCAAAAGTATACTTTGGTTTTCCCTCTATGATGGACTCGATTGTTGCGGGCTTGAGGTAGTGTCCAGTGAAACCAAGGAACACTTGAATAAGATATAACTGCACAGCTGCATTCACAATAGTGACCACTTTCAGTGCCAAGTACGACCAAATAAGGCGAGTACCCAACCGCTTGCTCATAACGCAAATGCCAAATCTGTCGTACATTTTATTAATGATTCTCGCTTGTTTACCCTAAAATGAACAACGTGCAGAAGAAATTGTGCATATAGTCAAATGCCCCTCCCCATTCATGCAAATCACAGTAAAACAAAGCATACAAAAGTCGTTTGAGGCAAAAGTGCTTACCCCTTTTAGCATAATATTCATTGAGAATATTGGTAATTTAAATATGTAAACTAAAGCTCATACTTATCCTCTGTTGTCATATGGATCATCTTGTCCTTAAAATCATCACTACTGAGGGTATTGACAATATTCGTTTAAGAATTTACTGGAATTTCACGTTGCAAATAGAGAATTGAGCAAATAGTGTAGAGCGTGAACTCGAGCTCACAAAAAACATATGTTAGGAAATTGAAGTTTGCGCCCATCTATTTTTATCCATACAATTCTGCGCACTTATTTTTCCAATAGTTAATTTATTGCAATACGTATATTTATATTGTAAATTGAACTTGGTTGTAATGCGTCGTACCTTTGTCGCTTATATTTGCCTCAAGGTCAGTTAAAGCTAGTAGATTTACTAGTACAGCACCCTTTTGAACTATTAGGAATAAACAATTCGTCGTGTCTCATCCCAAAGTACAAGCTCTTGTACTTCAGTGCACTCGAATTTCGTTAAGTTGGTTTTCGTTTTTTGCTAAATACTAACGAGCGGATGTGCGTTGAACTAAAGCATATCTTGTCTAAACTTTCTGATTTATCTGACTCATTATTTCTGTCTTTGTAACGATTACTTTTGCCTCATGCAGTATTGCAACCGCAAACAGCATTCTGGACAAAAGTTTTCCAAATATTAGACGTAAAATTTTAAGAGAACTAAGGTTTTGGTCTTCAAGAACGCGCTGTAAGTACAGTGCGTGACGTACGATTTTAATAATTAAAATATTATTTATAGATAATACATAAATTTGACCGCATTTAGGAAGTAGGAGGGGCGGATTGCCTATATGTAGCCAATGAAAACCTCTATTCTTTGGCCATATTTATAAGACCCTTTAAATTTGTTAATAGCTTCATTAACAAGTTGCGAAACAATAGGGGGTTTAATGGTCATTTTTGCACAACGATTTTTCATATCTATAACAATGCATGCAATCATAAGTAGAAAGGTCATTTTAAATGAGATTTTATCTTATCTATATAACATTCACCATAGTTATATTAATAGAAATTACTTTTCCTTGTGAATAGATGCATCTCGTTTATGAACTCGGTAAATAAGGTAGAAATAAGTCTTACAAAATTAAATGTGCTCGAAAACATAGAGTTTCTCATATTTTTAATAATTAAATTTATATTTTTCTTTAAATCATGCTTATATACGTGCAAACTAACAATCAGGCAGAAGTTAATTTGTTTAAAAGAAAATTTCCCAAAGTTTAATTCTCAGACTTACTCGCCGTGGACATTTGTGATTATCTAGCATATCTTCAAGGAATTCAGCGACACGTTCAACCTCCTTTTTCCGATCGCTTCGAGATCCAGAAGTGGCCTTTTTGGCAGCTTGAAGTAGGGTAAAGACATCACCACTGGCACGCCAATTGCATATTATCTGCCAGAGTACATTGGGCAAGTAGAAGAATATGCATTGAAGTCCCAGCATGAAAGGCACCCACTGATAGTAGGCTAAGAAACACAAGCACGTTAGATAGCGGGGTGTGTGTGATGCAGTGAAACTTAACCTACTTTGGGAGTGAACAATCTTTTGTAAACATTTTGTTAGTTCGCATGTGGACACGACACACTCAGAATGGGTTCCTTTTTAAACATATGCGGACTTAGATGGCACAAGTAGTGTCAAATTTCGAATTAAAAGACGACACTTTGTCTTACCAATAATTAAGGCATTATTACTATTACTAATCAGCGAAGTGAAGAGAAATATGCATTTCTGTAATAACGGAACATTTAAGTCCTTAATAAGTTAAAGTAAAATCTACAGTGAGCTTGCCAAATAATTTATAACTTTTTAAAACGCATAAAATGAAGTTAATATTTAAATGGAATCGATTATCTTTATTGCTTTAAAGTAGAACTTATAAAAATACTGTCATCATATCAACGCTATTTAATTATTAGCGGTAGTGAAATAATAGTGAACTAGACATACTTGGTTTAAGTGTATTTCAAAAGTAGAATCTAGATTAATACTTTCTCAATATGATATGAAGGGTATTTATTAATAATGTTTAGTGATGGGGACGCAGTTGTCAACGTGAATGTAGGTCAACTTAGAGGTCACAATATTGATGTCCTTCAGAATTTATCCAAGGCTCTGGGTGGTCAACCAACTAATCCATTCTGACTAATACGATGGTTGGGAAGGGTTTAATTATGAAGAAAAAAGCTGTCAAGGTATATGCTTACTAATTCTTCGATATTTGTCATAAAGATTCCATTCTTCCGCTGTAGTAGGCATCTCCTCGTCAGGACGAAGAGGTATTGTTCCATGTACCCAACAATAATCTGTGACGTAATTTTTGAATTCGCTTCCTGATGGTGAAACTGGAATGTAGCAGGAAATTGAATTGAAGATATATTGTTTCATCGAGATGAGAATAGTGCAGAAGAGTAGAAGAACCACAGTAAAGAGATTCAACCGATCAGAGAAGTCATCCACGGATAGATCACTTCCTAGTTGGATAGATCGAAAGAGATCTATAAATTCCTTTCCCACCATGTTGGCTTTAAAGGAGGAGAGAGATATGAATACGCAGGTTTGCTGTGTTGATGCAGATAAAGAACTGAGATAGAGAAAGGACGATTGAAAGAGAGAGAGAGAGAGTGAATTTGTTTCAGGTCAAAGTACCAATGTAAGGTGACTTGTACAGCGTGTTCCGTTCTCTCTCTCGGAGTGTTGGCTTTTGGTCCTTTTGGGACTTCTTGTGTGCACACAATGCGTGACTCGTTGCACTCACGCACGCACTCACTCAGTTTGTAACCATAGCACACAAGCACACACTCTCACTTCAAGTCCAGATTTTGTATGTGCAAGAAAGGTGAGCTGAGGTTAAGTGAGGTGAGAGGGCACCAATGAGTGTCTTCTCTCTCTCTCTGCTTTCATGGCCTGTTTGCACACGGTGAAACGCATCAAATGGGAGTATTATTGCCTCGTTCTCGGCCAATTTTCACACATCGCACTTTTAATGTAGTTTTTTTCTTTACATCTTCTTTAAAGTTACTTAAAATGATCATTATCGAATCTAGATTTAATCACAGAAATGGAGCAATATGATAGATTAACTTAGATTGAAGATAACGCTGTTATGCTCACAGAATTCTGAAACCAGTGGTTCCATTGATAAAACATTGACCTACTTTTATCCCCTCAATTTGCCGAATTGCTTTCTACATAAGACACCTAGACATTTTGAATACAAACCTCCAGAATGAGCAGGAAAGGATAAATTTTGAATTAAAACCTTTAAATCGCCCTAACTTTCATTCCATAGGATAATTCCTTTGAGGCAAAATTAAGCCTAACATCTACCATGTTTTGGAATATGAATGATAGTAAAATTTAAAATTCACTGATCTAAGAGACAGACAGACATATAGGTAAAGAAAAGGTATGGTGGGTGTTGTGGAAGTGGTGGACTATGACATATAGTCGGGTCATGGTAATTTGATGTCAGCTGCCGATTTATAGACTTTTTTGCGTATGGGTACACGTTGCCCAGAATGCATCGCGTGGAGGTAAGTCTATCAGCCAAAATCGGTCTGAAATAAAGACAAGGTAATCTAAAATTTTGAACGGGCATGCAAGACTTAAGTTTTACTCAGTATATAACGATGGTTTAAAATTATAGCTATTAGCTTCCAAAAAATTATTAATAAAATAAATTGTGTTTCATTTCAAAATAAAGAAATAAATATGCAAACAAATTGAACTTTGCGACATAGTCGCACATTTGACAAGTGTAAAAGAGGGCGTTATTAAAGAATTTCGTATAGTAGTTACTTTAAATAAAATTGTTAAAAAAAATTATTTGAATATAGCAAACAAGACCACTTTTGAAATATAACGTTTTATGGTTTCATTATGTTTTGTTATTTGAAGCAAACAATAAATTCAAAAAGAAATACCTAAAATCCTTATTTTCGAGAAGCAGATAGATTATCTATTTTACCCATTTTATATTATTTATACTTTCAATGTGGCATTTCTGTGTAACTCCACTTTTGTGCTGAAGAAAAGCCAACATTTAACAAGACTATATTCGATTATGGGGGTGTGCGATAGACTTACCTCCACGTGGTGCACCCTGTTGGGTGTGCGATAGACTTACCTCCACGTGGTGCACCCTGGGAAACGTATACTCATACGGTAAAAAGTCTATTAACCGGAAGTTTGTGTGCGATAGACTTACCTCCACGTGGTGCACCCTGGGCATCGTATACTCATAGGGCAAAAAAGTCCATAAACCGGCAGCTGACTTCTGAGTTCAAGCTATCATGTCCCCACTGTATGTCATATTTGACCACTTCCACAGTACTCACCTCACCTTTCATCTACCATTGTCTGTCTCTTTTACAACTGCGAATCACTCTTCTGTTCCCACTCTCGAAATTTTTTCGCTTTGATGTTCCTCTCCTTGAAGTCAACTAAAGGACTAATGATAACTAGCATAAAGCGTGCTATTTGATGTAAATTAATATTCGATTATCGGCATAAGTTATAATTTAATTTCGCATGCTTAAATTTTCCAGAAAATTCAATTTAGGGATGAGGATTGGCATTTAGAGACTGTCTTATGTATAACACTTTGGCATTAAATGTTTTGACCCATTTAAAAAGTTTTACCACCCATAGTGATACTTACAAAAATAGATAAAAAATAGGACTTTGACATCAGTCATTGCCTTTATAGGTTATAATCAACCAGAAGACATGATCTATGTGTAAAATGCTTCTTTTAATATTCGGATGCGAATTTATATTTATATCCCAAAAAATAAATTTTTACGCCTCACTTCACGTCCATTCAATGCTTACTGTAAGCAAATGTGAGTAAATACCATTTGCGTAGTTGGTTTATTTCAACTCTCAATAAATCCAAAATGTAGCCTTCGGTGTATATGTAACATCTTGTGTCCTTAAAACCGGACATGCTTCCTGCAGGCAGACACGACTAAAAGTTTCTCTATTTTTTCCCATTTAAGTAATCTCATAAGAATCAACCAAAAGCGACTTCTAAAGAAAAAGAATAAATGAACTTCGATTGGTGAAGTAACTCAGTCTAAGGGGTGAAGAAAAAAATAACTTCTTGGCTGAGCAGACACTATTTGAAGTAATAAGTGAAATTAATGAATTCTTATCACAGTGAGTCGGTTAGCGGACCGCTTTGAATTCAGGGATAAGTGAAACATCCAAATCCTCAACTCATCTGCATTAGTAGGTGATTTAATCTGCCGTGTGGTGTTTAGCTCTTATTTAATCGTCTCATTTTGATTTATTAATGTTACCTTAATAACTAAAACCGGTTATTTCAGTATTCGAATAAATTTTGATTCTGATCAACTTTTTCGTGTATTAGTATTCGATTGAATTAGGTAAGTAAGTTTGTTTTAATAGTGGCACAAATTAACGGTAGTTCAAAATCCAGTCACTTTATCTGTTCACGTGTCATTTTTCATTTGTCTTTTCCAAGGCAGTTATTCACCATACCACTTTGGGATTCAAGAGTGAGCGCTTCAATTTTTCATTAGCTTTTTGGACTTCATTTATTCCCAAGGTGCTTCCTCTAAAAGTTATTTATATCGTTGCAAACGTGGAGAGTGCCTGATTGCCGCACAATGCACCTCAATAGACCCGAGTTTCCTACGATCAAGTCATCAATATTGAGCTGCATTAATTTCATTCTTGACGCTTCTTTAGATTGAATTTCAGTTTATAAAACTGATAAAGTCATAAAACGAATTCATTTGTGACACTATGGTGCCCCTTCCAAGAACGATTGCTTTGAAAATTAGGCAAACCTTCAATTCTCTCGAAATTAAAACAGATAAGTCAATAATCACAGGAACGTTTCTTCAAATATTTATTTATATTAAATGGTAAACGTTTTGATGGTTATAATTAGCCCTTTAGCTGGCTTAAGGCTTCACAGAAGGGAGGAGGAACATCAGAGTGAAAAAAAGTCGAGAGGGGTGGGGCAGAAGAGTGTCTCAAAGGTGTAAAAGAGGCAGACACAAGGGTAGAAAAAAGGTGAGGTGAATACTGAGGAGGTAGTCGAATATGACATACAGTGGGGTGATGGTAGTTTGAAATCAGAAGTCAACTGCAAGTTAATCGACCTTCTGCTGTAGGAGTAAACATTGCCCAGGGTGCACCACGTGGAGATAATTCTATCGCACACCCCACGTTTCTTCAAATATAAATATTCATAGACGGTAATTATTGATTTCAATTAGTAATTTATGTTAATATGAGACTGACTGTTCATCGTTTTTGGTTTATTGTTGTTACAAAAAAATTTATGTTTAAATCAAGAAGGTAAAATAAGTTCTATATGGTCGAAAGTCAGCATATGAGCACGAAATGTTTTATAAATCCTTCCTACTGTACACAATATTTGTCTAAAGTTTTAAAATTTACAAGCATTACTGAAAAGTTTACTTGAATCAGTTAGGGATTTCTATATTTTGGAATATCAAATATGACATGTACGCAAGTATTTAACTATTTTATGAATTTGGGTCTATTTTCAACAAGTTTACATGCTCAGCAAAGGCGTATCCATTTTGAAATCTATATAAAATGTCAGTCATTGAATGGTATACAATTTTGTGTTTATTAGAGAATTTTCAACATAATTGCGCTTCAACTTTACTCGCAAAATTTGAATACACACCGAATAGAATTCTTTTATGACATTTTGCCTTTAAAGCTATTCGTCTAATTTGAATATTTTGACAATTATGAAACAATTTGTAAAATAATGGCTTATTATTTATATACAACAAAAGCATTGTTAGCCGTCGTTGGTTCATCTTATTTTGATTCGATTGTTAGAGCACATTCAAGGTAAATTTAGCCTAGTTAAACGACATCGTATTAAATAACAAAGGAATTTGTTCAACAAATCTTACTAAAGAATCCATCATCAAAATATACTGTGCTAACAAAGAACCTAATCTCAATTGCAGGAAATATAAAATTTTGGCCTATAGTATTAACTTTCTTCAAATAGACGCAAGAATGTTTATTAGCTATTATTTAAAATGTAAAGAAATTTTAATGAGCTTCCATTGTGATAGAAAGGGTACTCATAAAACTATTGTCTTTAAAGCGTTTTCATGCTATTTCGTGTACGCATGGGAAGAAACAGAATATTCCATTTAAGGAAAAAAAATTATTCTTAAACATTAAAATATGACGAAATTAGAATACCAAGGGTCGTACTCTTTCCCACAACTGACTTAATTGACTTTAGCAATTTTTAAAGGACACATTGAGGGTTTGAGCTCTTGTACATGATGTTAAAGTAGTTTGACAAGTTGAAATAATTGGATTAAAGAATTCTCACGTTAATATACGTCTTGACATCTCGAGAGCTGACATGTTAACATTGGCAGAGGGTCATATTAGAGTTCATTCAATGTTAGCATAAATATTTGCATGCTTGATATTTAAATGAAGTTGTGTACCTTACCTAAAATAAATTTTGTTATGCATTTGTTATGAGCAAATGTTTTTACAAAGAGTGCACGATTTTCCGCGATAATTTTCACATTTAATTTAATGCTTTATTCATCTGTATAGTCATTCCTAATTGGAAACTTAAAATAGATGCAAGGTTATTTTATTTCGGTTGCAATTTGATAGCCTTTTATTAAGAAGTGAAATACTTTGTCAATTTGCTTTTGTATATATTATGCATTCAAAAACGGTTGAATCACTCAGTTATTTTATTATGAATAATTAATCTCGAGAAATATTTAAATTCTGATTTCAAGTGACGGTAAGATATCTGCTTTTCCGGAGTTAAAAAAGAGCATAATTATAAACAGAAGGTTACTATTCAAGTTAAAAAATGTATATACTGAAATATAAAATGATTGCCATATTTTTTGCAACTATTTTCCATAAAATTATCAGTAATTTGATCAGCATTTTAAAATTAAATTGATTTATTTTAAATAATTGCAGAAATTACGAGACGTTTTCAATTTATTTGCATTTCGAATTTGATATTATTTTGAAGTATGTTCGTAAATCGGAGGAGATAAAACGAATTTGCAGAATGCGATGGAATTCGCACAGTTTAGTTCCAGAATCTTTTTTGGAAAGCATTCTTTTTCCATGATCTCTTCCGCTTATATCACACTAAAACATGGAACTAGTTTCCGAAAGTTAAATCTTGCATTGTTTGCTATCTGATTTACGCTAGCTCAAACGATTCCCTTCCCATTTTCAGTATCATTTTATAGAGAATTAAGGAATTCCTTGTTATCAATATAAAAATGAAATGCATTTTTTTGTCAGTTTATCTTTGTAAAACAGGCGATCTGTTGTGGCAACGCTTTAATTCTCATATTACTCAATATAACTATGTATTTCAACTGTAATTGCTCTCT
Source organism: Rodentolepis nana (assembly GCA_900617975.1). Taxonomy (NCBI): domain Eukaryota; kingdom Metazoa; phylum Platyhelminthes; class Cestoda; order Cyclophyllidea; family Hymenolepididae; genus Rodentolepis; species Rodentolepis nana. The sequence continues at coordinate 47,277 of UZAE01012088.1, forward strand.
TCATCACGCATAAATGAATTTCTGCAACAATTCTTTCATTGGTATTCGAGAATCTAGTTCAATCATGATTTCCAACACATCACCAGCAATTTTGATAGATGTCCCATTTTGACCATCGTTTTAATTCCTTTTATCTGATGCAAATCTTTTGAACGAAAATTGACATTATACGTGTATATATAATCTCTCCAATTTACCCCACTAGTTACGAGTTCACATTACAAAATTTGGAATCCTAAATAATTTCCCTTGGGAAAAAATGAATCATCCCAATCCACTCAATATTATTTCTGTTAACATGCTTTCTCTAATTTAAGGTTAGTTAACTTGTTCTTCTCATTAATGGCTTCATTGCTTAACCAACTTTTCCATTTTCTAAGAGTGATGGCTAGAATAAATAAAGAAATGCATTGACTTTAAAAATTGCATTTTGCACAGTTTCTGCTGAATGGTATTTTAAGAAGCATGAACTTTGTTCCCCTTCCTTGAATGAAAATTCAGTCACCCACTCCGCTGTTATATTTTCAACATTTTAAGAAAAAATCAAGTGCTTTAACGAAAATTAACTTTTTCCAAATCGCCTTTCGTGAAACACCACTTTTTACCTAGGTCTCAACGCCAATGTAGAGCATTCCGACACAATTAAACTTAATTTTTGGAAAAAGTAAATTATAGAAATATCCGAGAAAATAACGAAGAATTCACTTATTATGATTTAAGGATCTTAAAGAATTTCATGTTCAATTAGAAAAACGTAGAATTTTGTGTTTTCGCCTACTGAATGGTAGTAAGTACCTACCGATCAACTAATGGACTTATTAAGTGCAAGTAGAAGAGATTTTTATACACATTATGAGTTCGTTAGATTAGGCTTAGTCCCCCATTCAATTATAATTTTCCACTTTTTCTTAATTATCTCAGCAACTATTCACAACCATTTGCATAAAATTGTCAGACGTCTCCCTTTATGCTATAAGTTAATTAATCTGTTTGAGCATGTTCTTTAGCCATCTAAAACCTGATCCCATTTGGATGTTCACTATCACTTCGCATTTCCCGCAATACAATCACTCCATTCTCCCTATTTTCTATATCGTTTCAATTGATTTTATGCAAGTAATAATGGAAGCTATTGAGATCTGAAATTTTCTAAACTCGTCCCAAACTATGCTTCGCTTTGATTAGTCAATGTCAAAATAAGAACAGTTTTAACTATTATATAAATGAAATGGTTCACGTTTGTCGCATTAACTTATTTTAACCTTACTTTGAGCTAATTCTGTTATTCCCAATATCTCACTATGTAGAAAATATAACGTTAATGGGATTTAATTACAGGAAATAGAATATTCCCGATTGGACATATTCTGTCTGAAATATCAGTTACCTTGCGTCATACCTGCTTTACAATGCAACAAGATACGGAGTGTGCAATAGACTTACCTCCACGTGGTGCATCCTGGGCAACGTATACTCATACGGTAAAAAGGTCTATTAACTGGCAGTTGGCTTCTCACTTTAAACTACCATGGCCCGATTGCATATCATATTCACCACTTCCATAGTACTCATCTCACCTTTCATCTACCTTTGTGTCTGTCTCTTCTACATCTTTAAAACACTCTTCCGTAACCCCCCCCCTCTCGAATTTTTTCACTTTGATGTACCTTCCTCTCTGTGATGCCTGAACCCAACTAAAGTGCTAATGATACCTATCAAAACGCCTGCCATTTGATATAAATGCAACAAGAAACAGAATATACAAAAATAGCGAATAAGTGCTATTGAATTTAACCAGCAATCACTGACTGAAAACGCAAGGCAGACTGAAAGGCATTGGGTGTAGATGTTCAGTTAGTTTCATTGTCAAGCCATAGAAAAGAGTTAAGACATTGATTGGCTCGAGATATGGATTTTATAAAGAAATGAGTTTCTGATATTTGATTTTCTGCGAGTACCCATTGTATCAAAATCACTTCATCGACATTTAATCTGTGGAGCTCGGTTGGAGCAGCCATTTGTAGCTTCACTGAGAAACCAAAGTCAGATTAATACCAGAGTTCGGAATAGCGTCCGACTTAAAAATTGCTTTTAGAAAAACTTTAAACAATTCTAATTTTAATTTAAAATAGATCATTTCATCAAGTGAGTAAGCATAATTCACGGTATCGTACTTGACTGAAATCTTCAAATCAACACGTTAATCCGAAGAATTGATGCCTCGTATAATCCTCACCAATTACCAATAAAAAGTGAAAAACTAGTTAATTGTAAACGAGCTAAAATATGCCTTGAGCAACTTAGGCCGATTTTTACAATTAAAAGTCATCAAATCGCATGAGTCCTTGTATACTGAGCTAGAATAGGGGATTATGACTATGAATTAATAAAATCTAAATAATTAGATTAAAATATCAGTAGAGTGAACCTTAAGTTTTAGTACTTAATTCACATCATGAAATCGGTCTGGTTCCACCCAATCATACATTTTATATAAAAAAATAAATTCAAATATTTGTTTGTCACGTTTTTAAATTTCAATTCTTAAGCGAATTGAGGTAGAGCATGCTGGTACCAACCATATGAATTATATTATTTTTTTAAGTATATCCTTCTTAAATTTTAATTTCAGCATTATTCAAAAAGTAGAATGGGTTGATGGACTTAATTAATGCAATTTTTTACGTTTTCTTCCGTTTATAACCATATGGCAGCTTATGTAACTTGGCGATATTAACTTATTCACCTTAAATGAAGCACTCGAAATGATATGAACTCTCGGCTTATGACTGCTTTTAAGGCTTATTATACATATCGAAGGGGAAAGTCATCCCTCTAAGTGATTTTATCTTGCAAGCATTTAAAATTGAAATGCAAATCAAATGCAAGACTCATAGCTTACTCTGTTGCTATTCATACTCATCTTAGATCAAAACCTTCAGGTAAAATATAGTATGTTAGTGGTTCTACATGGAAAACATTGGATTAACTTTATCAATTTTTTCTCTTAATCCAACCGAAAAGAGCGCTTTAATTCGCGATTTTCTTCAGAGTTATCTAAAGTGCTTTCGAATTGACTTAGATCGATATTTTTGTGAAACTCTCCGATCTTTAGATTTATATGTTAATTAAATAACAAAATTTCCGATTTACAAATAGACGTTTATTTTCAGTTTGTGTTCAAGCACAGTGAAGATAATAACTCTGTACAATGTTATTTGTGGGAAGTGAATTACATATATTATTTAAGAGCAAAAGATTAAACCCCCAAGGCAGACAGAGAGCATGCAAGACTGACATCACTTCTTGTTTCTTTCGTCAAGGTTCATAACCCTGAAAGGCTGCTCAAGTCATTACTGCAATGTACGATCAAGAACTTGCTGTCCACAGCCTTCACTTCTCACTTACAAGATTTAAATCAGATAGATTGAATTAAACTGCTAGCCAAAATGTGGACGATCGACAAACGTGAAAGTATGTCGAATTGAATGGGATCCTCGAGTAGTTATGAAAGAATTGTTGCAGAAATTCGTGCATGCATGGTCGACTGTGCAATCCCCGTTGAAAAACATGGTCATATTGCATAGAATGAGAATTTGGGCATTGCAAAAAGCCCACCTCCTACAATATAGTAACTATCTGTTTTATTAAGAACATCAATCTTCACCTAATTATATTTCCATTAAAATTGGAAAATAAGATGATTAGACTATTCATTACAACTAGACAAACAATTTGTTCTTTAGAACCTTGTCGCTATTAACATTTATTATTCATTTAATATGCATCAATGCACAATAAACCATCATATACATAGGAGGAAAAAAATTTTTTCGGTATTTTCTTCCTTTGGCAAAAATATTATGCAAGAAAAGCGCCAATATCTATAATTTGGAATATTTTGATGAAATTCAGCCATAAAGCTGATGAAATTGAAGCTCAATTTTAAAAATATATAAAAGTGGCATGAAAATGAAAACAGCAACGGAAAAAATTCTATAATATTAATCACTAAAGAACCAAGTAATTTTACTGATTTTGCATGTGGAGAAACCACATATTGTCTATTTCATAAAATTTAGCGCTTCAGCCCCAAGTCTCAATTTAAAATATATTAGTTGTGGAACGATCAAGCTGTTTTGCAATCAGTTATAAATATTGTGTTTTAATTTAACAAGCTGAAGATATTTCATTGATTTCATACATATGCATCACCACTCTAAGCAATCTTGTACATATTTATCGGTTTAGACCTTTCATTTAACTATTGCTCATAAAAGATTAAAAAAGGGTGGCATTTTTGGTATCGATTGTGAAATATTTACTAACTGAAAGATTCGTGCCTTCAAGTTCTAAAATTTACATTCAAAATATAACTTTTGAATTCCTAATTGATTTTAAAAATTTAGTAATCTTTTGCGATTACAGCATGTTCTTCATGGTCAATCTTGACATTTCAATCTACTTGTTTGATTATTTATAAAGAATAAAAAATTTAATGTTTTATTACCATCGGCAATTATCATGGCAGGATTACTGCCGAAATCATTGAGCAAAAATAAAATATCCTTAAAAGGCTTATATCAGTATAGTACCAAAGAAACCAAGATATTATAAACATAACTGAGCCAATGCCGTCCTGAGTGTACATTTTCAGTTCACAGCCTTAAAAGGATGAAAATGTTGGTAGGCTCTAAATCAATATTTCATTCTCTAATCAGATTTAAAGTTTCTTTCCTATCTTTGTTTCAAAAGAAAACTTTCATTTTATTTAGACAGTTTTCAATACCCATGTTAATTAAGGCCCACTTTAGCTTATATTAGTTCAAAAATGAGGTTGCTTAATAAGGAATGAATTAATTATTTTTAGTATTTTTTACACAACCTAGTTTATAAGACGGATTCTAATAGAGAAATAAAACAAAGCTAATAGTTAATAGTTATATATATATATATATATATATATATATATATTATATAAAACAGAAATGGAACTCCCAAGTACTATGAGGTTGTTCTGGAGACAGAGGCTTAAACTGATATTTTCACAATTCTCTTTTGTCCCCATTTGGTAAAGGCAGTGTCTTTAAAGCTGTTCTAAACCTTACATATAATGCTAACATTAGTGGACAATATTTCTTGTTTAAGTGAACATAAACGAGTTTCGACTTTTCTCCATTTAGATATCTCCATAAGGCGTTTTCTTCATATCTAAGTAGCACCAGAAAAATCACTAATAACTGATCGTTTGCTGACAATAAAATATATTTAATATACAAAATTAGTGCTTCAATTACAATTATAAATTGAATAATAAATTCAATATTCCGTGGTAAAAGGATTTGTTGCCAAAATTTCAAACAAGATTTAAATTACAGAAAAAAATATTCTGACCTCAGTTTTATAGTGAGACAGCCCATTTATATTCATATAGATATTTAACTAAATATGTTTCCCATGACCGTAAAACAACCAAAAAATCATAGATTTTTTATCATTAAATTCACTTCTATTCTCTGTTTGGTGCCAGCAAATCGTAAATTTTTGATAAATAATTTATAAAAGAAGGTCAAAGATTCTAATTATTAAATTATACATAATGATTACAGTTTTCAGTAAAATGACCCTTCGATATAAGAAACGAACTTTGCTTGTAGATAATGTATATATTCGAATTTCCTGTACTCAGCACTTAATTGGTTTATAATTATTTCTAAATCACAATTTTTCACCTTCAATTGGTCAAGTCGTTTCATTCTTTTTTTTACATTAAAACCATTTATTCCCCTATCTTACACAATACTGAAATGTATGAGCTCATTAAAATCACCATAAAAATTTCTTCAAAGGAATATGTAAGATGGGCACTGAAAATGATCTCACAAACACTCTATACTCTGCACTATTGGCCGTTCTTGTGATTACGCACCATTAGATTGACCAATCAGATGTTTGGCAGTTGGAAATTCTCCCTCTCCTTTCAATTTGCCGTTTGATATAAAGTGCCACACGTCCTGAGGTAAATCCTGGCTTATCACCAAGGGTCTAATTTAAAGTGAGTTCATCGAATATATGTATGCAAATATGGAATTTCGAATAAATTTTATCTTACGTTTCATTAGTGGTATAAATTGTAACAGTTTTCCTTTATCATATGGACACTTACAGCTTTGATGAACTAGTTTTGATTTATGTTAAAAGCGAAAAATATCTTTACGTTCCAGCTCTCATTTTCAGCTTAAAATGCTAACAAACAAAGTGGTTTTCTACCTCTCTCTGCTATGTTTCTGTCTGCTATTTTCGGAGTTACCACAGACAAGTGCCATCCGACTTCCAAGATCTTTGTATGATGGCTCTCTCAGCACCGACGGCCTAGAAGAATCAGATCTTCAACTTATAATGGACACGTTGAGTCGTTTGTCTCCTGATTTCCAACGTAGATATGCATCCAAACGTGGTTTTGTGCGTCTTGGTTGAGGGATTTATGTGTTTTAACGTCCTTTTTCTTTCCATTTCCCGGTCATATTTACCATAGACTCGAAATAAATAAAGCTTTTTGATGACCTAAAAGTTAATCTTTTATTCTGATAATCACATCTAGCAGTCAAATCTAAACTGGCAATGTATACTTTATAAAATTAAACTAGCCGTGGCAACTTTTATGCCATAATTTGCAACCGCATCAAAATTTCTAATTAGTGGGCCAATTTTTTTCATTTTCCGTATTAAATTTGCATTGAAAAGTTAATGCCTTCCTGTTGATCATTAAATTTACAGAGGGTAAAAATGTACTTTTTTGTGGGCAAATAATAAAAACATAAAACATATTTTCATATACATTTTGATAACAAGATCAATAATTGTTGTATGAAAAGATTTTTCTTTATCTTCCTCTGAAAATGCGAACTTGAATCAAAGCCAAGTTCCAATTAAATGATAACTTATTTTAGGAAGCCAATAGAGCCCTAGAGGTATTAATGGCAACGACACTACCTGTAGTTTATAGTTTCTTACAGCAAAATCAGGTGAAATATTTGTTATTTTACTGCAAATGTGCTGGCATTGCTTTGGACATTATTATTGTCTGTCGTGTCAAAGCTCGTTGCTTCGTAACCCATCAACTCATAGCCCCCGAGAGATGAATGTGCGACCACAGTTGTTAACTTGTAGTAGAATTCGAGCCCCTTAGGGCTACACTTTGCTACTCACTGTTTAGGAGGAGAGTTGCAAACACATCCCTAAATTGATTTTGGTATTATATTCAAAGTTAATGATAAACGTGCCTGCTCTACAATTTTGCATTCATCGTTTAGAGACTTACATATCTTAAGTCCAAAACAATTAAAATTCATAATAAGCTATGGTCTTATCAAATCTTAAATCTTTTACACTTTTCCGAGTGCACAACTATATATGCCCAAACTCCTTTATGGGTTGGAAAATGTATAAATATAACCTCGATGTTCATAAAAATTTTCAATTTGGTTTATGTTAAAATAATTCCCCCTAAACATCTATGTTCCTATTGTCTGCAAAAATGATAGCTTTTATACTTTTTTCCCAAATTTATGGATCAACCTTTTATCAGCACATCTGCGTTTGCTTGATTTAAAGTTAGTATTTGACCTGTTTGTGATTCCATTTAGTTTGCCTCGAATTTTTATTGGTTGGGGATGTCTAATTCTATGAATTCTAGAGTAATCAAACATTGAAGAAGAAATCTTCTCATTGAAAACTAAGTGTAAAATTACTTTTCAGTTTTAGATGAATATATATATATATATAGAAAAGGTAATTAAAAATCGATAAAAATGAAATTGTGAAAGCATCTTTTCCCACTCGAAATGTCAAATAATTTAAATTAAAAGAATTATGCGTGATTAGTTAAGATATATCATAAATGCATGAAGACGATTTCTTTAGTGGAATAATCATTGGTGGCTATTTGAGATAATAGTCGTACTTTGTTTAATTTTAAGGGTTTGGAGTGATCTCTGTTATTGTTCATTAGATTTTCATTTCAAAATCATTTTAAGTCGTAGATTGATTTAATTGATATATTAAAATTTTATTGAACTCATGCTTTCCAATCTTGGCTAGTTTACAAAACTACAAATCGCAACGTTAACATCGTCGTTTACTTGCACTTGAGACAATATTTTAAAAGGCTGAAAATGTGACCTTGTGAGAAGTAAGGTGCAGCAAAACAAATTATTCTTTGTAATTTTCATCTCGTATCAATGCATTTACCATAAGTATAGTAAACGATCGAGTTCAATGTTTGAACGCTTTATCCTCTATTGGATAGTATGATTATACCTAATCTTGATATAGATCTAGCAGACCAAGGCAACTCAAAATTTAAGAGATGTGCTCATTTAATTTTGAGTACTATAGACAAAAATATAATTATCTTGAATCATTATTATTACATCAAATGGCAGGCGTTTCGATGGTTATCATTAGCCCTTTAGTTGACTTCAGGCTTCACAATAGTTATCATTAGCCCTTTAGTTGACTTCAGGCTTCACAATAGTTATCATAAGCCGTTTAGCTGACTTCAGGCTTCACAGAATGGTTATCATTTGCCCTTTAGTTGACTTCAGGCTTCACAGAGAGGAAAAGTCGAGAGGGGGGGCAGAAGAGTGTTTCAAAGATGTAAAAGAGAGAGAGACACAATGGTAGAACAAAGGTGAGGTGAGTACTGAGGAAGTAGCCGAAAATGACATAGAAAATTATATTTCAATATTTTTAATTACTAAGTAATAAGTATCTATACCAAACTTAATTTTGTAAAAGGACTCAAAATAAATTTCAAACAGAGTTAATGAAGGTACTTATTAATAGATAATTTATAGAAACCGTAAACAAACTTCTATCGTACAATTTAGCTCAAAATTATTGCAATAAATTTCCGTAACAAGGAGAACACAATTCTTTTCATCTGTATACCTTATAATTAATGAAATTTTTACATACATAGCCATGCTTATTTTGTATTTTCAAAATGTGTTGACGCTGTGTCATGTTTATATGACTAAAGTTGTTTCAAGTTGAGGTTACTGTTGGTTTCGTTTTCTTGAGTAATTTCTAAACACTTTTCTTTGCGCAATAGACTTACCTTCACGTGGTGCACCCTGGGCAACGTATACTCATACGGCAAAAAAGTCTATTGACCGGCAATTGACTTCTGACTTCAAATTTCTATGATCCGACTATTTTTCATATTCAACCCCTTTCACAGTACTCATCTTACCTTTTTTATGCCTTTGTGTCTGTCTCTCTCTTTTACCTCCAAATCACTATTCTGTCTCCCATCTCGACTTTTTGTCACTTTGATGTCCTTTCTCCTCTTCATGAAGCTCCAAAGTCAGCTCTAGAGCTAATGATAACTATCAAAACGCCTCGATCAGTTATTAATTACTCCTATTTAAATTGTTGATCTGTTATGACATAGAAATTTCTAATAAAATGTCAGCTTTAAACTTATTTACCAACCTGGTCACTATAGAGCTTAAGTTACACAGTTTTCCTAAATTTATAATATCAATTAAAGGTTTAAAAAGGGGATAAANGGTTGATTCTTCTCTATCCTTACCGATTTTAAATCTTATTCTTAACATGTATCAGAGTACTTAATAATGAACAGAAAACATCTAACCGGTCTATCATTTCTCCGACATTCGTAAGGATTATGGATGTAATGTTTCGTCTTAGGGTGTGCGATAGACTTACCTCCACGTGGTGCACCCTGGGCAACGTATACTCATGCGGCAAAAAAGTCTAAAAACCGGCAGTTGACTTCTTATTTCAAACTGCCATGACCCGACTGCATGTCATATTCGACCACTTTCACAGTACTCATCTTACCTTTTCTCTGCCTTTGTGTCTGTTTGTCTATTTTACACCGTTGAATCACCCTTCTATCCCCCCTCTCCACTTTTTCTCACTTTGATGTTCCTCCTCACCTCTGTGAATCCCGAAGTTAGCTAAAGGGCTAATGATAAGTGTCATAAATCCCACCATTTGAAATAAATAAATATTTCGTCTCAATTTAATCAGAGTCATGCGATAATCATTATTGGTACTTTATGCCCCATTGCATAAAGTCGGTGAAAATATTTTTGCGAATAAAATTTTGTCATTCTAGTGAGTGAACATTTTGGTTGACTTCCTTCACAAACTCACTAGGTCCAACGCATATTCATCAAAGCGTGGTCTAGAGCACTCAATTTTGTGCTAACTTTCCTGAGATTATTGAATGGCGAAGTGTCACCTGATGTGCACTGCTATTCCCACAAAACTTTATTGAATATAAACAGCTGATCTAAGTTCCCTTAACTCCCCCTTCAATTTAAATATATATATATATATATATATATTATAATCGCAATCAAAATCGAATTTGGGCCAATTTCAGCTTGCAAAATTCACTTATAAAAGTGCAGAGGCCAGAATTCTCAGGTGTTTACTCGTAATTGGTTGAAACCGTGTTTATTTTCAGAGATGTCACCTTTTGCGTATTTGCACGCATTTGGTTCGTTCAGCGATTCACATCGAAAAACCATTCAATCCAGCTGATTTATTCACTTACTTCGGTAACGGGCAAATGGTAGACCTACCATCTCAAAACTCGGAAATGTCTGTGGAAGATGCTGATAGCATCTCTGGTTCATTCAAGTTAGAGCCCCCAACAGTTGATGCAGTATTGCAGGATGTTGTGAAACCGTTTGGAGTATGGCAAATAGTCATCTTAACGCTCTGCATTTTTACTGATATTCCAACCATAATTTTCCCAATTTATGGTGATTCAATGCCTTCAAAATTTCACTGTCAAATGGAACCACACATTCAGGAGATGCTCCTACCGAATAAAACTGCAACGCCTCCTTCAAAAATTCACCAACCGAAAGGTCCAATGGAGCTTTCTGGAAACAGTTATCCAGTACCATTTGACAAGGTTGCTTCTGCCATTGGTCCATGGGGAAATCAAACTAAAAAACCTGGATGTCACCGGTATAAGCGGAATTACTCAAACATTACGAGCTTGAAGGAACTCTTCTTGAGTGCACAAAAGCCAGTCCCTTTAGAAGCTTGTCCATGGGGATACGTCTATGAGGCGGATGAATATCAGTATCCTTCAGGAATTGCTATTGAATGGGACTTGGTGTGTGACAGAGAGTGGCTCGTTTCACTGAGTACGTCCATGTACATGTTTGGAATGATGCCGGGAATGTGGGTTGGGGGTATGGCTGCTGATGTTATCGGTAGAAGACCAACAGCAAATCTCTTCTGGGGTTTTCAAATGGTTATTGGTATCGCCTGCTCGTTCGCTCCCGATATCATAACCTTCGTGGTTTTCAGATTCCTCCTTGCATTTGCAACCGTCGCCAGAGCTAATGCTCTGCTCATTCTTCCTGTTGAACTTACTACCGCAAAATATCGATTTATCATTTCCTCCAGTATGTGCATCGCGCAAGGATTGCTCATTCGAGGTCTAGCAACTCTTGCTGCCTATTATATTCCCTATTGGCGATGGTTACACTTAGCTATTGTAGCACCACTTGCTCTGGGTGTTCTACAGTTCTGGATCATACCTGAGTCTCCTCGATGGCTGCTTTCAAAGAAACGAGCTGTGGAAGCGGCTGATGTTCTTTATCGGGGATATCTCATTAATTTAAGGGGTTGGCGTTTCTGGAGGAATAAAGAAACAGCTAAGCTACATCTAGGAGATTTTATCAACTACTTCTCCTCTACATTTGAGGAGAAAACTGAGGAAGAAGTGCAAATGCACTGTTGTCAATCTTTCTGTGATCAGTTAAAACAACCATATCAGACTAAATATCTATTGAAGGTTAGCGTTATTGCAACTTTCCTATTCACGGCTCAAGCTGCTTGTCTTATTGGAGTAATGCTCTATGGACGAATTGTAAAAGGCTATGTCTACATTGTTGCTTTAATCAACAATCTCACTGGCATCCCAGGAACTATTCTCTCCGCGATTTTGTATGCTAAAATTCGACGTAGAAGAATGCCACTTCTGATTACTTCGATTTTAGCAACTCTGAGTCTGATTTTCGGAGGTGCTTATACAGCTTTAGCAAGTTCAGGAAATGATATAATACTAACCATCAGTTCTAACATTGCTCTTGTACTCTGCACAGCCATAAGCAATATGATACTCACATATATTCCCGAGCTATATCCTTCCTGTATTCGATCTCAAGGATTAGGAAATGCTGCCGGAATAGGAAGAATTGGTGCGACGATTGGAACTTTCGTGAACGGTCTAGATGAGAAAGTTGGGCATGGAATACCAATGCTTGTATATGCTGGGTTTCTGCTTGCTTCTTGTTTCGCTCTAGTATTCCTTCCTGACACAACGGGTGAAAATTTGCAAGATGTAATAGAAGAAAAGCCTGAGAACGGTCCAGAATCTGAAGAGGTTCTAAAATTGTAACTTATTCATTCCAAATATAAGAGATTTTGTATGAATTTTGCTGAATTTATCAATTCTTATAATTGTTAGGATAGAAGTTTGTAACTGCACAGTTTTCTCTGTCGGAGTGTAATTAAAAAGTACCAAAAAAGTTATTTTTAAATGACATATTGATTTATTATTTCTCCACGTTCTACCTAAATTATACCACTCTAATAACGTATTTGGATTCCTTTATCAAATATCGCTCAAATTAATAGGTCTTTTGAATTTTCAACAGCGATTGCTTCCTTCAGTCCTGTGTGTTATATCATCCACTTCAAACTAACATTTTACAGCAATTCTTCTTAAATGTAATTTAGCGAGAGAATGTATGCTTTATGTTTACCTCATTTTTCGCTTTTTCTCGAAATTGTGATTACAGGAAACGTATTAGTTGTAAGGTAGCTCAATAAGTGAAGATTTTACATTAGAAATAGTTAAATTATATTAAGGAATAACAAAATATTCTATTTCTCGCCTTCATTTGCTCACAAATAAACATATTAACTAGATTCGATTCATCTGCCTCATCGGAGCAATAAGTAAGCGTTATACTAGAACGAAAATTTGAACAATATTGACAGAAAGGTATAGTTGTTAGTTAGAGTGGAACTGATTAAAATATTCCCATAATGGATTTTGCCATTTGGAATAAAATGAATATCTCGTTTTCAACCTTGAAGATATACTTAAAACATACAGCCAAAATACTTTATCCTTCCGTCTTGCCCCTTAAGTGGGATCTATTAAAAGCCTCCTGAAGAAATCGATGTAGATACCAAATGGCAACTGCAATTGTCTAATAAAGTTTTTTTGGGCAAACCCTAATTGATTTCCCTCTCGAAATGCAGCCTCTTTTCCAACTAGGGAATGAATATGCAATGTAATATTTTGTGGACAGCTAGAACTCTGTTAATATTTCCTAGCGGATTCTGGTAGAAATAGTCTTTGATGAGGTACCTTACATCTCCCATGATTGAGGACATTAGAGTGAAAAGTTAGCTAAACTAATTTGTGGAATCGGGGAAAGTGCAGCTCGAAGATAGGTTATATGGTTTGGAGTTATGTGTTGAATTTTGTTTTTTTTTGATAAGATTATGTTGGAGAGCAAAAAGATGAACCTCTTTTGGTCTCATGTAAAATCTCTTTGTTACAGAACACCTGAATTAGCAAGCAACTGTAACAACTCTTATTGGCAGTGAAATTTAACATTAATGATGGATTACAAAAAGAGCTTAACGACGGAATTAAATTTTTTTACTAAATTCTTTCCGCACTAATTAGAATATCGTTAATCTTACCCATCGAAAATGACAAATAATAATCTTCCAACTACGCGGAATGATGTGGCACGTAGGTTAGTTGCCGTAGTAATATCTGCGCATGATTTAGCATTGCGCTATTAGACCAACTTTTTTGTATCAATTTTAATTCCCAAAGTCAATGACTGTTTGACGTAATTCTGACTTGCAAACATGAGGCTAATTCATGGTTCTATAACTGTAAGCGAAATGAACAATCCCGCTCATTAAGTCTGATTAAAAAGGTTGGTAGCAGGCTCTATGTTATTACCTTTATACTCAGTGAGAGCGTTAGTCATATGGTTTGTAAAGAGAAATGTTGCAGTCAAACTGTCAATTTTATTCGGTTTTGTCGTGAAATATAGTAAAAAATGAATATAAATCGATATCTGAGAGCCACTGAAATATATAATAGAATAGCATAACTACAAGAAAACACTTTCCTCTTAACTGACATCTGGTTGATCTGCTTTATTGGAAAAATGACAAGAATAGATACTGACCAGGGTCAAATGCCAGACATAATTTGACCTAATATTTATATTAATCCATAGGTTTGCAAATTAATTGGTAAGGCCTATTGCTATCAGTCAGTTTCAGTATCGTTCTTACAAACCCACCCTACTTCTCTTATAACTCGGTTTTTGTCTTGCTAAATGACATAATGGTTGAAATAACTATGATGACATTTGGAAATAAGGACTCCTTTACACATTCTCAGGATAGCCATAATGGTGGAAGGCCTTCGCTTCTTCACCTAAGAAATTTCGATTATTTAAATTAAGTGGTATGCGACAAAGGGCATGTTTAAAGTGTTTAGCGGTTAATATAGATAAAGCATTTTTGTATGATGTGCTGAGTGCGTCTTTATTATTAAATCTTCTTGAAAATTTTCACGTAAATTAGTACAAATGGGTTGTTAAGACGTGAAGAAGGGGCCACTCTTGCTTACGATGGGGGCACATTTGGTCTGTAATAATCATATCCAAATCGTCTAATAAGCTCCTAATCATCTATCGATAGCTCAGAAATACAACTCTCTTCCCATAGAAGTTAATTTGCAGTAAGGAGGGCAGATTTGGGTAAGGAGAACCTAGAAATAGGGTCGGACTAGGCAAACTCCTAAATGACAATAAACTGTACTGCACAAGAAGAGAGAGAAATTTAGTAATTCTTGTAGTTTGTGAGCCCAGTTGCAGTGGATTGCTGCACTAGTGAAGCCTTGACTGACTCGAAATCTCTGTGGCAGATTCTTTTAAATCTAGCTAGACTCCCAGAGCTAGCTAAGCTACAGCCCAGCTATAGAGAAAACAGATGTACCGCACGGATCACGTTTATTCAGGAAGTTATCATTAGCCCTTTAGTTGACTTCAGGCTTCACAGAGGGGAAGGAATATCAAAGTGAAAACAAGTCGAGAGGAGGGGAACTGAAGAGTGTTTCAAAGACGAAGGTTGAAAATTTAAAAAATGTGATGTAGTACTGTGGAAGTGATTGAGTATGTCATACAGGGGTGCCTTGGTAGTCTGAAGTCAACTGCCGGTTAATAGGCTTTTTTGCCGTATGAGTATACGTTGTCCAGGGTGCACCACGTGGAGGTAAGTCTATCGCACACCNCAAGTTGAGGTTACTGTTGGTTTCGTTTTCTTGAGTAATTTCTAAACACTTTTCTTTGCGCAATAGACTTACCTTCACGTGGTGCACCCTGGGCAACGTATACTCATACGGCAAAAAAGTCTATTGACCGGCAATTGACTTCTGACTTCAAATTTCTATGATCCGACTATTTTTCATATTCAACCCCTTTCACAGTACTCATCTTACCTTTTTTATGCCTTTGTGTCTGTCTCTCTCTTTTACCTCCAAATCACTATTCTGTCTCCCATCTCGACTTTTTGTCACTTTGATGTCCTTTCTCCTCTTCATGAAGCTCCAAAGTCAGCTCTAGAGCTAATGATAACTATCAAAACGCCTCGATCAGTTATTAATTACTCCTATTTAAATTGTTGATCTGTTATGACATAGAAATTTCTAATAAAATGTCAGCTTTAAACTTATTTACCAACCTGGTCACTATAGAGCTTAAGTTACACAGTTTTCCTAAATTTATAATATCAATTAAAGGTTTAAAAAGGGGATAAAGAAATACTTCTGAGGCGATAAAAGATAATATGAGGTAAATATTGTCATGCTCTTTTACTCCATAGCCTAAGAAATTGGTAAGTGAATAACAGAATAGTTAAGAAAGAATCTCTAAACTTAATGACATTTTATTTTGATTTAAGAGTTACAACGAATGCTTATGGGCTTTAAAAGTTTTATTTATATATTAATTATTAATTCGTATTGCTAAATCGGAAATGTATAAAATTAATGGATTTTTTGCGTTATAGCATTAAATAGTTTCCGATTTTTTAATGAACGGTAGATCATATTTGGAAATTTGTTTTATTAGCAACTATTAATACAAATTAAGCTATTAAAAATTTACGATTTAAATGTTATGCGCAAATTAATTCTGAGTTAGTGGCGGAGTTGAACTTACACATAAATTCAATTCGCCCATAATTTTGTGGCTATACAATTTCTAGTTACACTTTCTGAGAACAACTTTCTTTTGATTGGATAACATTCAACGGTCACATAAATGAATCAAATAAGTGTCGATATCCTTTTAAAATCCTGAATTCCTAGATTTTATTGAAGCATTTCCATAATCACCGCACGAGTGTTTAGTTTATAAGACAACTAAAAAAATTTTGATTCCCAATGTTTTCACGTTCAGTCTCCCTTAGCTTCTAGAAAAATCTCTTGATAGAAAGTTAACCTTTTCCATGAATGACAGATTGCAGAATTTTAATTAATAAAAAGATTGAAAACGTATTGAGTAGTTCCTCGAAGACAATTTCAGGTCTAGCTTAATTCCCCTTTTATTATTAGTTACCAAACAGGTAGACCATTGTGTAAACCAATTGCTGGCTAACTTGTAGTTTTACGCAATGGAAACACTGCTCACCTCAGATAAGAATAGTATCAAAAAATTAATAGGCGTTAGCTGAAAGGGATATCAAGAGTAAAATTGAGGAATATAACGGTGTGTTCATTTAATATTTTGTTTCGGAATGCATTCCCATTAGTTGATGGGAAATCCACTATTCAAGAGTCGTATTTTAAAATTTATTTCGGGATTGCTAAATTGCCTTCTTGTTCACTATCTTCAGTTCTATTTGAAAAGAGTATCGTTTCTGATTTTGCAGTGCAGTGAAAAATTAATGTAACAGACTTGAAACGAAAAAGCAACCCGGTTACTTTAAGCAGTATTCACTGAGATATCAACTCCACTGGGAATTAAGATTGGCACTACGTCTCATTGCTTCATATCCTCATTCTGCTAGATTATCTTAAATCAGCCTTAAGCTGATGCAACTAAAACATGCTCGAATTTGAAATGGTTATTGAAGGAAACTCAAGATAAGATCTAAAACAAGAATTTTCTTGAAACTTGATGAGAGAGTGAGTCACTAAAGTCTCTCTCTAACATTAGTCTAAAACACCATTGTATTGAGGTTTAAATCAATCACTATCCTTCTCCCTTGCTCTCAGTAGATATGCTTTGCTTTATCGGATAAGGAAGTGCCAATTATTACTAATAAATTGACGTATGATAAGTAGCCTGAGAGAATGATTTTAGAATGAGTTCTGTGGGGTTGAAGAGTGAAATCGCTGACGCCAAACTAGCGATATATACGTTAGTCACATGATGTTCCTAGCTCCAGTCCAATTTGACATATTGACTGCCAAAGTCAGCTGTGGCTTGAACATTAATGGCTTCCAATTTTCTCATTTTCACATCACAAGAACGTTTCTTGTGGTTTAAGTAAATACAAGGATAATTTATTGGAGCTTGTGCCAACTAAAGGACTGGAATATTTATATGCAATATAAGAGTAATCTAAGCTTTGCAGATTTGTGCAGATCAAATTGACCTCTCTAGATAATCAACGCCGTTTCTCTTCAGTGTCAATTTGGAAAGGGGATCATTAGTCCCTGATTTCGGTTTTGTATGAAACATTTTGAACTTAACCAAATGATAGCATCTATTTCTTTCGTCAAAGAATCCAATTTCGAAGCCATGTGAGAAATATTAACGCTTATAGTTTATCAAGCCATTAAAATATGAATAATAAATAAAATAATCGATGAATTGGAATAGGATTTTATATTAAGAAATGTAATTTTGAATACTTTGATATTTAAAATTAAATTAATAGACCATGCAAAATATTTGATCGGTTAATTTTAATCCTCTTTTTTCGACTTTAGGATCATATGAGTAATTCTGAAACACGTAATAAATATTTAAACGCATTTTATTTTCAAATTAAGACAGAATCCAGTCAAAGTGTGCCTGTTTGAAAAATTCGAAATTAAAAGATTATTTTGACAAGCTATCTAATTTATTGTTAAAATAAAGAACTAAGTAATCTTCGTACAACGTAATATATTGATTGACTAATAAAAGAAAAAACTACATTTAGCCAAGTCGAACGTAACCACGCTTAGACGCATAGTTACTTTGTAAATATATTTACTTATATCAAATGGCAGGCGTCTTGATGGTTATCATTAGCCCTTTAGTTGACTTCAGACTTCACAGAGGGGAAGGAACATCAAATTGGAAAAAAAGTCGAGGGGGGGGGG